>WOVY01006572.1:0-46182 GCA_013436015.1 Rhipicephalus annulatus
ATTGATGCGAGTGGTATATCGAGAAATATATTGTCACGCAGGCGCCCCTAGCAAATATAATATGGGTGCGCGCGGGTGAAATCTATACCTGCCATACAAGATGAGCGCCGGCAATCGCACCCATTCATTAGACAAAAAAAACTTCACACCGCGAAAGCTTCACTCAAAACTAGGTTTCTCGAAGCTCTGGACAAGTCCATTTGCGTTTATCTGGGTCAACTGTGAGGATGGCACACAAAGGAATAAGTGCGTTAAACAAGAACAGGGGTTCGATTCTTCGTCGCCGTCTATGTCTGACTGCATTGTTTATTTACCGCCGTGCCACGAAGCTTGACCTGGATGAGCGTTCAAATAAGCATCTGGCTTTGACAAAGACATGCCTTTACAGCGCGCTGAAGGCTATAAAAAAGATATCTCAACGTGCCTAATAAATGCTGCGCTTCATGCCAATTGACCGACAATGTCGGCCAAAGCAGCGATCCCGAAATGACTCGCAGCACGCTGCTACAGTCGTCCCCATCCCCTGAGAACTTTAAAATGGTGATTTGTTATCTGCAGTAACGTATCATCATCATTGAAAACTGTCTTCTGTATCGACTGATCTGCTAGTCAACTGACAGTACCCCCTCCGAGCAGCATGAAAGCATTGCAGAGCATTTTGGTGCCTTGAGAAGCTTTCCATACTGTTCATGGCTTTCGTAGCTGGTCAATGTCAGAGTCACGGTTATCAGAAACAAAAAAAACAATTTCTAAAGCACTAACATTGCACGGAGAGGTGCTTTTTTCAACGGAGCGGTACAAATGTGCGCGCGTGCCACTGCTATAGCATGCGCGGTGCGTCGAACTTGAGCCATCGTATCCCACAGGTCCCTGCGATTGCCTATTTTGCCGGTCACCTATTTAAGGCATGCTTACTATATCGGCCGTGGGCTCTGACGTCACTCCGTTTATACCACGTGTTTTGCTGCACAGACGTGTCTACGCTGGCTGTCGTCGCTCGACCGACGAGGATTGTCAAGCCTGATGAAGGTTTCATGACGTGCTGATGTCCTTGTTAATTGGCGACTCGAGAAGACCTTGTTTTTTCGTGTTCGTGAACGACAGCTTGAATATGTGATGAACTTTGTGCACTAAATATTCGCAATGTGTACGGCCGTAATCCGAACGGTTGGCCAAAGCTGCGTGGCGTATTGTCGCGGCCAATGGACCGAAGTTGCGAGTGTTCTTGTTTCCTAAGGACAACCGAGGAACAGAATGGGAGCGTGTGTTCGTCCGAGACGTCACGTCATCTATTTTCTTCGTGACCCGAAGTACGTTTGTGCGTACTACGCATTTCGAAGTCATTGTAATGGCACCACCTTCACCATGTTTCGTTCTCGCTTTAACAAAAGTGTGTCGGCTGTGCTTCTGAATTGTGAGCGCCAGCCCTGGTAAAAAATTAATAAAGGCGAGTAGCAGTACCCTTTGAGAACAGGTGTTTTTTCTTTAGCGTCGGTAAATATTTTGCTATTGGCGATTAGCACCGCGGACTTCTTGCATTACCGCCCTTTTCTTGGTTTAGAGAATGGCGAAAGAGAGCAATGTTGTTGCATTGCGTGGGACATCGGTTTTGTGCATAATATTTTTCTTTCCAGTGTTCCAACCTTTTTATCGTGGTATTTTAATTTTGCTCTAGTATCGCCAGCACCTTCACCTAATATGTTTACTTGAAATTTATGTGCCTGTAGACACTTATGATAAAGCGCTTTCCTAAATACTTTTCAGGTGTGTGAGCTCTACTTCAAGCTAGAATATTAAGAAACCGCTACCAAATATAGCAATACTCGTGGCAGCAGCACACACTCTCTCAACAAGTACGTGTCTATGAAGACAGATGTTCGAAAGAGTACGAATAAAATAGTAAACATTTTAAATGAGTAGGAACTGTTTTCCTGCATATTCAAGATTGTGTGTGTGTTTTCGGTGTGTTTTCTGTGTGTGTGCGTGTATGTGCGTGTGCGCATCCGTGTTTAAGTTTAAAAAGCATGAATAATATTTACATTATTTATTTCGTCACTCTGTTAGGCTATAAAATTTTGGTCTTATAAATCGACCACACGTTCGATAGTGCACAATATTTCTTACTTTTTGTGGAAGGAATGGCTTACAGATAAATCTCTAAAGGCTTTCAAGCCTACTACAATACTTGCTCGAGTGCCCTTTTTGACGCAATATGCATAATACAGCTGTGTAGCATGTAAAACTGGCTGCGAACGCTTTACTTTTTAACGGGAGCCTATGATGACAATGGATTCAAATGCCCCCGTACGCGTGCGGGCTCGGGCAAAACGAGTGACGTCATGGTGGCAGTGAGCAGGCCTGAAAATATTTGTCTAGGTGACATTGCATTTAGCATTGGCTCGCGCGTGTCACCTCTCTCTTCCCTGCACCCTCCCCACCGCTCGCACGTTCGAGCGCACATAGAGTGAACACTCTTTCGGCTAGTTTATTGCGATGTAGCTGACGCCGGAAAGCCGAAGATTTCGCCAGTCTAATCATGCGCCGAAGCGATTGGCCTAACCTGGCCGTTGCCGTCATGCGAGGGTTAGCAGAGCTGATCGCATTCGCGAATGACGACGTCGCGCCTTCAGCACCGACGAGGCGCGAGGCAGAGAAGCAAACGCAAGCGTCGGCAGTGGAAGACCTACGACACCGACTATATGTCATTGGTCTGCAATTGCTGTGGCTGTGGTTTGCCATGCGGTGTTCTACATGCTTAGAGCGTCCACTTCCGATGCGGGAGGTGCTGGGTTCAATTCCCAGCACCGATCGAGAATCAACCGGTTTTTCCCAACGAGGAGATGAGAAACCCACCAGGCACTCGGTTGTTTCTAGGTGATCATCTCGAAAGGCAGCCCAATAAGTTTCTGCGAGGGTTCCTGGGCGTACCTTAACTCACCACAGCCTTGGTGAAACAGTCGAGCATCCGCCGCTTCTGTTGGAGGAAGAGATGGGCTGCCATAAATCACTTACTGGTTAAGTAGGTTACAAGCGCACTTCTGGCCGGATTCTCAGCAGAGCGAAGTCCTAGTCTTTTGGAGGGCACAGGACCCCTTGAGAAAATGGTGGCACGGGACCACCAGACTTGTAACTAAGGTCATCACCTTTTTTTCAAGCACACCGATTGCGTTCGACAATGGCGGTGCAACGAAGGTAACACTGATGATACGCGTGCCAAGGAAGCCTAGCGGAGCGCCAATAGCAGAAGCTCAACGCTGGCGAATCCTCAACGTCGCCGTGGTTGGCAACGTCTCCAAAGCGCCCCGCGCCCTCGCCGAAAAACCCACCTGCAAGCGCAGGGCTCAGCCGGATGATCCGGAAGTGGCATGGAAGAACAATCCGGAACGTCTCGAAGACGCTCCTGCTCTCAGTGCGTTGCCGTGCGCGTCGTCAGTGCCGAGATCCTCGTAGTATACATGGCTGTCAACCTGCCGAAGGAACAATTTTCGCGCTGTCTGGAGGAGACGCTGACTGATTGCAGCGAGACGTGTCGACGCGCATCTCTAATAGTCGCGGGAGCCTTCAATGTAGAGATCAGCGGAGGAGGAGGAGGAAAATGGCTTGTCGAATACATGCGTGATGTGCACTCGCTGAAGTGCGTCTCGGCGGAACGGAAACTACTCACTACGATAAGGAGAACATGCAATCGATCTGGTCTTTGCCAACTTCAACGTCGAATGTCTGTAGGAATCTCTGCGCCAACAACATTTATCACAAGGCCGTGGTAGTCAATGCGAAAAAGCGTGACAACTGAGGTCCAGCGCCCTTGTCCACTCAAAAGAAACTAATAGACCTATTATACTACGCCAGCCATTGCTTCAAACAAATCTTCCAGCGATCACGGCAACACCCGCGTTAGCACCGTTCAATCCGGGACGTAACCCATGCTGCCGTTCGCAACGCTGCTGCTTCGCATCCAATCAGGCTTCTCTTTGGTAATATGTAAATAATTTTTAATTACGTTTTTCTAAGCCGTAAAAATGGTTCTACGGAGTTGACAATCTCTAGTCTAATCATAACTCTAAAACTCTTCAATGTAGTAGCCTACCTCCTACACTCAGTGTATGTACTGCATTTTAGAAAGTGACCTTATTCTGGAGGCACATCTTGTTGACACTCTTTCAGCCGGAGTTTCAGAATCCTGTAGAGAGAGTGTGCATACTGTGAGGAAGAGCTAGTCACTAGGACTTCTATAAGCGTGCATTCACACGAAGGACTTCTCCGCCGAGAGTCCTTCCACGGGCGATTGTTCTACTGTCCGGTTGGTTGGCTTTTGAAAACATTTGGATATCGCTTAACTTAGATGCATCAATAAAGCAAATGTTTAGTGAATGAGAAGGCAAGAGTGTATACAGTACTTAAAGGTACGTTTCACAAATAACAGCCCTTCCTGCCAAATGAATCACTTTTGACAGGAGCACCGTAACCTTGAGCTCTTATACAGTTAAGTTCTAAAACGAGTAAAACAATCTGGGTTTTCGAGTGATCTGATCCACTGAGATCTGAAACCAGCACAAACGCGCGAAAGTACTTTTTCATGTTCGTTTCATACTCCACATACCGTACTCTGAGGGACGATTGCTCATTTTGTGTGCCGTCAGTTGTGCCCTCGGTGACAACGCAGATGAATCTAGACTTGCACGAACATTTAACTATTCCGTCTTCAATCTGCTTACTGATTATCACACTAAACTATTTTTTGATTTGGGGTTGTGTAACTGTCATTTTCACCATACGTTTCCACTGCACGGCAGGAATCTGATTGCCCGCTGTTGCCCTGTAGCATAGTAAGGTTAAGAACTTTCCGTCTATTTTTCACGTTATTTCACTATAAGACTGCCCGGATCTCTTTCTTCCAGTAGCGTGATTTCTTGATGGCCACGAGGCAGTACTATCTCATTGACCTTGTGCAGCATGAATTCGTTTTTCTGTTTCGACCTTTGCTTGCTTGTTAAGTTCGAGAGTAACGTTGGCGAATTTTCTATAAATCACTTCCAGAAACCACTCAGCCAAGATCGTTGCGTGTTTGTAGTACTTTTTCGTGGATGTTTTTGAAACACTTCAAGTGAATTGTTTCCACTTCATGGAGGTTGAAGGGACAGGACTGGGCTCAGTTTTATGGGACGTGTTTCTTGTTACTAAGGTTTTGAAAAATAGGGTGCATGTATGTCTTGTATAAGGCAACCCTTTGTGCATATGTGTAGCCACGCCCCTAGAAACGTTGCAGCTAGTAAACCTGGAATTTCCACATTTGTCATTATTGTGACACAGAAACGTCGAAATGTTTTTAAGAACGACGTGTCGGCATGGTAAAGTAGACAAGTCCTTTCGGGAAGGGTGGGGCAGGCAAAATATATTCGATCATCATTTTGATTAGGTGGTTCAATGCGCCTCAGGAGCAGGCTTTCTGAAGACGGTGGTTGTGCTAATGTCTTGTCGTGGTGCAGATGTCCGATTGGTGCTCGTGCCATGCTCTTTGCATTGCAACCCCGGTACAGCGTGGTAAAAGTTACCCTTCACAAATTACAAATTGTCAGCTCAAATACACCTCGAATTACAGCATAAAAAGCAGAACGATTTGTTTGCTCAGTGTGCGAACTTTGGTTAGGTAAGAATCTTGGTTTTACATGTAATATTTTAATCAAAACGTTCTGTAGCGCTGATTAAAAAAGACTCAAAATCTGTGAAAGTTTACCGTTGAAAAACTTGTTGAAGTAGCTCACTAAAGTTGAGCCTCAATGAAGTTAAGTAGCTCAACAAAACTTGATCCAATTATACTGAGGAAACGCAGAAACCACCGTATATCGGATTGGAAGCAAGCGAAATGATTCCGCCAAACATGCGGAACTGCAATGCGTCTTTTGTGCTTCTACTACTACTACAGCCTCGATTATGAATCAATACCTCCCACGTTGCTCCACGTTGCAACTTTATTTAGTCTGTCCACTATCTCTTTGATCAGCCTCGGCAAGGATCCCTTCTACGATAGTGCGTTGACGGAGTCAATTTCGCAGGCTACGATCCGTGCTACGCTGGCCCGCCGGCCCACGTGCACACTCGCTAAACCTCAACCTTGAAGTTCGCGTAGCGCTGTCCGCCATCTGAGCCGAGAGATGCCGACTGGAAGTAGTTGGTCACGTGAGGTCGCACATTTTTTACATTGCGCGTGTGGAAAGTGTTTATTCGGAAGCTCTATCTGGGGGTTTTTAAAACCGCAAGCAAATGGGAGTGATTTGACTCCTAAAATCTGCACAGGAAAATTCACAGCATATCCACAGAGGGAATGGTGATGAAGTGGGAACTGAGCGTCCATCCGTCCGTCCGTCCGCTCTTCCGTCTATCTATCTATCTATCTATCTATCTCTATTCTATCTATCTATCTATCTAGCTATCTATCTTTCTATCTGTCTGTCTTCTGTCTGTCTGTCTGTCTGTCATCTGTCTGTCTGTCTGTCTGTCTGTCTGTCTGTCTGTCTCTCTGTCCATGCTTCGTTCATGCTTCTGTCCATCCTTCCATCTATGCTTCCGTTTGTTTGTAACTCTGTTTGGCTGTGGTTCTGCTTGTCTGATACTACCGGTTACAGCTGACGCAGGACAAGGTTAGACTAAAAGGAGCTTTGCCCCTAAAAGTTCAGTGAGCTTTGTTTGAAAACCGTCTTGTTCATACCAAAATGTCGGGGAGTGGGGGGGGCTGAACTGCAGATCTTCGCTCATGTGCGCGTGGTCGTTGGCCCGGTTTTCTGGTAGGAAGAAGCAAACAGTTAAAAGGAAGCATTGCACAACGTTATTGAAAGAATCTGACGAGGTATGTGGTTATTATAAAAAAAGGAAGAGAAAGCTGCAGTGCCACGACTGTCTTTAAAATGAGATCAGCTCAACAGCGCTCAACGGTGATGGGAAGAGGGGAGGTGAAAGCTGGAAAGTAGGCAAGAAAAAAGAAAGAAGGATAAAAGTAAGTAAATAACTGAATGCAATAAATAAAGACGAAATTGGGATACGTCAGGCACAACGATTTTACTCGCCCCTTGTTTTTCCGAAAAGCCATGTCGTTCCTAAATGTTTTGTAATGTTAGAAACATTCCAAAAAAACATGAAATGATAACTTTCTTCAAACGTGATAGAGAACGACAAGATCTCTGGAAACGAGCAGATCAAGAAAGTGCCTTTCCTGAAAACAATGCCTTTATCTGACCAGATGTCATTTTCTCGAACTCTCGACTATAAAAAAGTGCCGGGCATTAGCTACGCGTTTTATTGATGTGGATCCTGTATTTAGGAAATTTACATTTTCACAGGCACATTGCTTGAAGTGGTTCCAATGCTGCAAAATCCTAAGGTTAATGCCATTCACTTTATAGCAGAGTGTGAATTTAAAATTATTTCAATGAATCTTTTTCGATACGTTACCATGTACGCTGACCCTCATGGCAATATAGTGGCTGGTATTACGAGCAGGCTGCTGTACATAAAATTCTCCATCCATGTTGTAGCTGAACCTGTTTGAGATTATTTCGATTACTATGTGCGAAATATTTATAATAACACTAAGGAGACTTACTGTTGTTCTTGCCATATGTAACGTCTTGTGAAGTTTGTATACTCATTGGTTGTTTGATTCACTAGATCCACTATACACGTCTTCTTTGTCGTTACAGTCGTATTTACAGTCCATATTATGCTATTATTGGAGTAAAACTGGAATAAAGTAAATGACTTTTTCATTTTAGCCAAATTGTTTAATACATGAAATTAAAAGCTACAGCATACGAGAAGGTACACAAAAGTAACCGAACAGGTTCTGAACTGGGCGATCTGCCATCGTCCTCAGAGCTTCAAAACTCTAGCGTGTTTTCATAAACAGTGGTGAGATTGCACGACAGGCTTGTGTTTGGCGCACTATTAATAGTTGTGACCTTCTCGAAGAGCGGCCTTCATAAAACACGACCACTCCTGCGCGCGCGCTTATCCCACTCGTAATTCGAAAGGGGACGAAGGTCACTTCGCATCGCTGTCGTGGTCGCGTTTAAAAATAGTGTGCTCCTGACATAAGACGCCAGAAGAATCGTGACAGTTTGCGCTTGTCCTGTGCATTCTTGTGCACTCGTTTTGTGCGTCCTTCTTTCTGTTTGAAAGGCGCACTTTAGGTAGCGAGCAATGAAAGTTGCTAGTCCGCGCTCGCCCTTTGTATGCTGCATTCATGCGTGATTTCCACTTGAGGTGTGCGCTGCAGTTTCGAGCGGCTTGCCTTTCTTAACCTGACTTCACAATTTTATTGCTGTTTCTTTAACAATGCACAATAAACGCTCAACTACCTCTGTAGAGACGCGTTTCTCTTTCGGTTTATACCGCTTTAGTGTTGTACAAATATGTTCCACGTTTTTTTTGTGATGGCCGATTGAGTTAAACAAAGGGCGGCAGTGACATTTCTGTGCCACGCTAGTTATTGTGAGACTGAACGGTGCTCACTAGAAAGACGCGATGAAAAAAACTAAAAAGGTAGGAGTGATTTTTTTGTTTTTAAAAAGGAAAACGTTGTAAAAAAACCTCGTTCTGGGCGTTTGTTAACTTCCCGAGTGAGCACAAATATGTAAAAATGTCGCTCCTTATCTTTAAAATCGAGAAAAAAAAACACTTAGCGTTGTTTAGGTATTTGGTATAGCTTGGAGGTAGATAGAAGTTTTAACATGTGATTTTGGGATTACGGGAGTTGTTAGCAAAATCTTGCCTCAAATGTGGACAAGCGAGCAAACAGCTGGTCGAGCGAACAAAGAGCGACCCTTGAACAAACAGTTTCGAAGCTACCCAGGCTTTCACTCCAACTTATTTCTCACGACTAGTCATCACAGTGCTCTTCTTACCCTTACTAAACGAAATATGACACCCGCAGAAGCTGTTAAAGTTACTCTTCATTCCATTTCATCCAGAAGCAGTTCACGTAAGGCAGTCATTGCAAAACCATCGCAAATAACCCAGTGCAATGAACACGAGAAGTAAGGCACCTTGCATCTTAGCGGAAGAATTGTGTACGGTAGTAGCTCCATCCGATGCCGTGCCAGGTTACTTCCTCGTATGTGGATGTTGAGAAAAAAAAGTCTATAGTGGTCTGCCGACGCGTGTTCGTGTTCATGCGAGTGCTTCCCGCTTTATATCTGGGTGTAACCGGCGGCAGAATAAAAAAAGGCATCTGAATGACAACTGCGTTTGTGATTCTCGCAAGTACTAATGCGTGCAATGGTGTATGCGAGGGGGATTTGCGAAGGTGTTTCACCTATCAGAAAAACTATGGCTTCCCGAAAACTTCATTTGAAACCAGCGTTCTTTTGATGTGCCCTTAATGCTCCGCTTATCCTGCTTTGAATGTCCCGCTTTTAATCCTTTGATGTATATTTCTCCGAAACTTGGCTACATCTTATGCTTAAGGTTGCATTAAAGTACTAAAATGCTCAACCCGCGGACAGCACAAAAAAAAATGGATTTTCTTCCAGTTGTTCGCCTCCTTCCTTGAATGGAGTTGGCTCTATATTTTTAGGGGCAGCGCAAAAGTGTAAAAGATTAGCCTCATATGGCAACATTCCCTCAACGTTCCGATCAGTGACATTGGCCGAGCAGTCCATTATCACTATGGGCAGCAAACTACAGTACCTCATAAAAATACTATTCGTGGTAATGCATTGCCAGGTAATATAGTTGGTGCAACAAGAGCACATGAAGTTTTCACAGGAAGGAACGAAGAATAAAAAGCAGAAGGCAGTAGCATCATGGCCGTATTGTGTCAATGTCGCCCTCCCTTCCCCCCATGGTCACTTCAGTCTACTTTTTTTTATTTTTGCCCTGAGTCTTTGAAGTTCCATATGCATTGGTATTGAAAAGGGCAGAGCTGTTAAACCTAGAAAAACGTTACAGTTCTACTGAAGCATTTCAATGCGATAGCAAGATGTGAAATGCCAAACAAAGTACGGCAAGTATTTGACACTTGCAGCACAACCGCTGAAGCACATAGTACACTAGAAACGAACGTATCGCTGTACACAGTAAAACAGCGGGACCAACTACTAATCATTTTTTTACTTAATTTTGTTTAGAGAGCGCTCTGCAGGTGTCGACTGTGTAAAGCCTGACGCTCATAAATTCTCACCACAAGTACATGTTGCAATGCCTGGCTTCCAAGTTCGTTGCCGTGCCCTCTCTTTATGCAAAGAGAGAGGGTGCGCTGCTTGGTTCGGAAGCTCGCCCCTTTCCCATCATAAGGAGTGGGGGTGGCACTAAGTCTAAATGCCATGTGCTTTGGCCCTGCAACACGTAATCAATGTTCTATTGCCAACACAACATGAATTCATCTCTTGTTTACCACGTAGTTACATTATTATCTCGAACAGGAATAGATGGATGACTTACGCCCTTGTTATTGATCTAATAAAGAAATCTTCGGCTATTTCCCGCGTGCGCTGATTAGCATGCCTACATCTGATAATTGTTTACTGCAAGTGGGGCTCACATCCGAGTGATCTACAATGAGCTGCCAAATGAGACGGGATTGCAGTCACGGAATCGGAACCCGGCTCTGGCAGCTCCATTTTCGATGGAGGTGAAAATGTTGTATGCCGTGTGCTCAAGTTTGGGGTGTACCTTAAAAATCCCAAATGGTCGAAATTTTCCAGGAATCCTTCACTACGGCGTCTCTCAAAATCATTACGTTGCTTTGGGACGTTAAACCCCACATATCAATCAATTCTTTCCTTTTCCATATCCATTTCAGTTGCGAAGTTCAGTGCTCTGTCCCTTCTCTGCCCGTCTCTGACCCATTGCGCTGTAAAATATTCTACGATGAGCAGCCGCGGAGCCGAGCACGAGGGCCCCAGTTTCTACTACGTGCTTCGACATAGGTTAGTCACGGACAACTCCAAAAGAGCTCCGAGGGAGACAATGTGAGAGCTCGTATTCGCTGCGCCGATGATTCAATCTGGAAACCAATGAAGCCTGTCAGGAACGAGTGCCAGCCGCAACAACGTACAATGTATCCGGCAGCCTTCAAGGCCACGCTGAATTTCGAACGGATGCAAGCGCCGGTGGCGGGCGTATACACTAATAACAGTTTACAGTAGAGCTACCAAACTTCACCTTGCATCTAAAAAGTTCCGGCGCATCTGTTCTTCAAGGTACCAACATGTGTCGATGAAATATCGCGTCTCACACACATCACTTTGCTTTTTGCAACAGAATAGGCGAGCGGAAAAGCTAGTGAATACTATCTTGTTTCAGAAATACACAAATCAGAAACCCGTGCTGAGCGACGAATTTCTAAAATCTCCACTCTTATTCTGCAAGCCGTTGCAGTTCCACCGGAATATTGCGCTTCTTTTTGTACCAGTTATATAGTCCGGTAGCGATAATTACTACAAGATAAGATGCTCAACAACTAGCAGCAATTTCACTTCTGGTAAAGAGCGCTGATTGTGGCAGGGATTGTAAAATTGGTTTAGGAGCCGCAAAGATTATTGACAAAATGACTTGCTCGTTTCCGGCTGTCTCCGCCGAGATTGCATTTCTTGAAGGATTTCCCTCAGCAAGCTGCTGTGAACCTTCCCTGGTGTATTTAATGGCTCCTTGGCTGCGTCTGGCTGGTAGAAGGTGCCACTTAAGCATGTTCTTGGGCCCGGACTACTTTACCAACACGATGTTTTGGTGCTGAGCGCTTCAATACTTTCGAGGAAGTGTCATGACGCTACTGGTTTGCGTGTCAGTCACTAGTACGTGTCAGCTTTTTGCTGTTGAGAATGCGATATCGTGCCAGCTGTGTGGCTTCTTCTCCTCTTTGTATATGCTCATGAACGTCATAGTCACTCTCGGACGTCTCGACAGTAGGTAACATTGCATCTAAAGGTGTCGTTACCGTCTGGCCAAAAACAAGTTGGAATGGCGTCATACGTGCGGCCATGCGGCACGGTTTAGACCGTGCGGCATGGTTTATACTGTCTAACTATTCATACACATCAAGCATCTCGGCACTAAAGCAGAGATTAACTTATCCGGTCTGGCTAAGCACCGCAAAATCGCACGTCTTAACCTTTATTATAAATTCTTCCATTCTTTGCCTTTAGATAACCCATACATCAAAGAGCCCTACCGCATTTCCCGCAACAGTCACTGTAACGCAGTATATATCCACCACAAGCCATACTGTGACCTTTCTTCAATCGTTTTTCCTGCGCACAGCCCAAGACTGGAATGACCTGCCCACCGAAGTCACCACCATCATCGACACCCAAGCATTTAAACGGCTCATCGAAACTATCTCATCATAACTACCATTATATTGTTAGCCTTTGTAATACCCACTCCCTCATGTAATATCCCAACCGGACCTTTGAGGTAATAAAATGAATGAATGAATACGGTTTGCTCTTGCATCACGGTGTTATAGGCGAATGTTACATAGCGTAACATTTATATCCCATGTACGGTGTTTTGTATCTACATACATCGACAACATAGCAAGCTTTCTGTTCACTCGTTTGGTAAGACCATTCGCTCATGCCCCTGTTTTCATATGACTAATGTGCGTTAATTTCATAATACACTTCAACATGTCGACCGTTAATTCATAGCCGCAGTCCGTCAACAACGCTCTTAGAGCTCCGTGCCACAGTACGATGTTGCAGACGAAGAATTCGGCTACTTCAATGGCTTATCCTTTACCAATAGTTGCTGTCTTGGCATATTAGGTTAAATGGTCGGTCGCAAGTATTATCTCTCGTTTTCCCGACGACGTAGGAAATGGGCACAGTAAGTCCATTCCCACTTGTACGAATGGGGCATCTGGTGGCTCTATCGGTTGAAGAAGACCTGCTGGTTTTAGCAGTGAGGTTTTACGTCTTTAGTAGTCCCGGCAAGTTCTGACATAGTTTCATACAGAGCTAAGCAACTTCGGCCAGTAGTGTTTAGTGTGGATGCATGCTAGCGTTCTGCTTACTTTAAAACGTCCAGCTATTGGATCGTCTTGGCAAGCCTCCAAAATCTCTGGTCACAGAAGTGAAGGGACGACAAGCAGTAATGTCGCTGTATTGTTGTAAAACTTACTTTTATACAGGACATTGTTTCGTAGGTCTAACGCTGACAAACCACAGGCAAAAGCTTGTGGAACATAGGCAGACTGCCCTTGTAGGTACTTGATCAAGGGGAGTAGCTCAGGGTCGGTACGCTGATCATGTTCCATCTCTGACGGTACCGCAGCTCTCAAGAAAACAAAATCTTCATCGTCCTCGGTGGAAGCAGAAGCAGCAGGTTGAATCAAAGCACGTGACAAGCAATCCACATCACTGTGCTTGCGACCTGACTTATAGACAAGAGTGATATCGTACTCCTATAATATAAAGCTCCTTCATGCAAGCCGGCCACATGGGTCCTTGAGATTAGCCAACCAGCTTAACAAATGATGGTCGCTTATAGCTCAAAAAGGCCTACTATATAAGTATGGTATGAACTTGCCGATAGCCCTACGGCAAAGCATTCTTCATGGTCGCTGAGTAGTTCTACTAAGCTTTCGAGACAGTGTGCTTGGCATACGCAGTGACAAGTTATTGTTTGGTTACCATTGGATAAGCACAGCCCCAAGACCTCAATTGCTTGCATGCGTATAGATATCGGTTTCCGTTTTCTCGTCGAAATGCGCCCAAACAGGATGGCTTTGAAGACACTTCCGTAGTTTGTTGAAGGCATCCTTTTGTTCGGTGAGCCATACGAAAGACATTGCCTCTTTTGTCAGCCACGTCATTGACTCAGCGGTTCGTAAAAAGTTTTAACAAACCGTCTATAATAGGCGCAGAGACCTGAAAATTGCCTTAAAGCCTTCTTTACGGTTGGATTCAGAAATTTTGCTACGGCCTCAAAGTTTGCAGGGTCTTAGCGGACAACTTCTGCACTGATGAAATGGTTGAGAAAAAGGAGCTCACTAAAGCCGGAATGACATTTCTTCAGTTTTATCGTCAAGCCCACTGACTTGATAGCAGTGAGCACGGCCCGAAGCCATTCCAATTGTTGCTCGAAGGTAGCGAAGAAAACAACATCGTCGAGATAAACCAGGCACGACTGCCATTTCAGACCGCGAAATAGTGTGTCCATCTTCTGTTGGAGTGTGGCGGGTGCTGATCAAAGGCCAATGGGGAGTACGCTGAACTCGTATAAACCGTCCGGTGATAAGAGCACTGTCTTTTCGCGTTCTCTTTCATCAACTTCTATCGGCCAATATCCAGTTTTAAGATCCAGTGAGCAAAAATACCTCAAATTTTGCAGCCTATCTAGAGTGTCATCAGTTCTTGGAAGAGGATAAGCATCCCCTTTGGTGACGGCGTTGAACTTCTGATAAAAAATGCAGGAACATAAGGTTTGGTGTTTCTTCTTCACAAGGACAACAGGTCACGCCCATGGACTTGATGAAGGCTGGATTAGGCCGTCCTTGAAAATTTCGTTAATCTGAGTACAAAAGTTTTTCTTTCTCTTTGGGACACACGGTAGGTATGCTGGTATGTTATCTTCACTGACTAGTCGACAATGATGCTATGTTTGGCGATATGAGTGCGTCAAACTTTAGATGACAACGAGAAACATTCGTCAGATCCTTTACAAGACCTTATATTTGCTATTTTTTGCTTGATAGTAGCCCTGGCTCAATGTCGATAGCTGCAAGGACAAACTCCATGTCTTGCGAATCAGACTGAGTGGTTTCAAAAGTGCGCAGCTCCGTATTCTGGACGAAACCATTCAGAATGGCAATGACGGTTCCTTTCGCATCGTGCTGTATCTCATATCCAAAGTTTGAAAGTAGAACATTCATACATCATTCGCGTAACTTAACAAGGCCTTGTGGCGGCAGAAACAGTCTTATGAGTTTCGGAAACGACTGAAAAATCAGAAACGGTCTTCATCAGGTGTTTGCGTTGAGGGAGGCTCTTTGACAGTTTGTTGGGACGTGGCCTCACCCCCACGAGCCGTGCTTTTCAGTTTCCCCTGTGGGGACTCGGTGACCGGCATCTGAAAGAGCATAAGAAGACGAGGGAAAGCTAGGTGACGTGGGGTGTCGAGGCGACGGTGATTGTGATTCGTGTTGTTGCCCAAGACGTGGAGCTTGCTGGCCCGTAAGCACGCATCGATGTCGACGGGACGCTCACCGTAACGCGGGCAACCGAAAATCAGGGTGGAAGCCACGGAGACCAAGTTGGCGGTACTGGCAATTGCGGTATACGTGACCCGCTTCGCCACAATGGTAGCAGTGTGGACGGTTATCCGACATACGCCACACGCTGCCCTTTGTGGCGTTCTGTCGCGATCCAGACGGATGATAAGGGGGTGCATTCGGAAACCTTGAGGCGGGTGGTGGAGTCGAAGAGGTTCCGTGGAATCGATGGCTAGTGTGATCCATTGTCCGCACAGCGGGATCAGGAGCATGTGGTGCAAGAGGTCGCAGGGCCACCGCATAAGTCAGTACAGGGGCCGCAGGCCTTGTTGGTGTGAGTGGGGTGACCACCTGTCTGATCTATTTATTTATTTAAGTTTTTATTTTATTTATTTAAGACATACTGCAGTCCGAAGACCAAGCAGGTGGGCAGGGATTAGAAAGCACAATTCTGAAACAGTCCAACAAGTGTGAAGAAACAAAAAGAAAAAAAGATAGCAGTACACAAAAAAAAACATAGCGGCACAGTAAATGTTTAAAATATTGCAGAAAGTACACGCTTTTCAAAATCCGACACATCACGCGCCGAAAACACATCAGCCGGCAATCTATTCCACTGCTCGATTGTGCGGGGAAAGAAGGAGTGCTTAAAAAGATTAGTGCGTGCAAAAATTGGAGTTAGATTGTGCTCATCGGTGCTTCGAGTTGAACGAGATAAGCGGGGCTGAATATAAAGTCCTGGATTAATATTGAATTGTTGGGAATTAAGCAAAAACAGAAATCTTAGACGCGCAACCTGCCTCCTGTGTTCCAGGGTCATTATATTGTTGTTTTCCATGAGAAGCGATGGAGAAGCTCGGCTATGATAGCTGTTAAAGATGAACCGGACTGCCTTTCTTTGCACCATTTCTAATTTGTGAATGTCTTTTTTAAGGAATGGGTCCCATGCTGCGCTTGCGTACTCAAGTTGCGGCCTAACAACGGAATTATAGGCTAGCAATTTAACATGTGGAGGAGCGGCTTTTAGTTTGTGTCTGAGGAACCCGAGTTTTCTGGAGGCCGATGTGCAAATTTTGTTAATGTGACTGGACCAAGTTAGTTGGCTTGTTATAGTAACTCCTAAATATTTATATTCGTCTTCTTGTTTCAGCGTGTGGTTATTGAGCCTGTAGGAGGACGTGAATGCATTTTTTTGTTAGTTACCTGGAGCAATACAGATTTGTCACAGTTCAGTTCCATGGACCATTTTTCACACCATTCAGAGACAGCATCAAGGTTACATTGCAGGTTACTTTGGTCACTTGAGGATGAAATTCGTTTAAAGAGTACACAGTCGTCCGCAAACAACTTTAAACCAATCGTCGATGCGTCGATAACGTCAGACATATCATTGATATAAATTAAAAAGAGTACGGGTCCCAGCACGCTGCCCTGAGGAACACCAGAAGTTACAGGGAGAGTATCGGAAAAACAGCTACTGATTTTAACAAACTGCTTGCGGTTAGACAGATAGCACTGGATCCATTTTATGAGTGTTATTGGTAAGCCAATTTTTTGAAGCTTTAGGATTAGTTTACTGTGAGGAACGCGGTCGAATGCTTTGCTGAAATCTAAAAAAATGACGTCGATTTGTTCAGCCTTATCGAGTGAAGACGCAAGTTCATGAATAGTGGTTACTAACTGGGTAAGCGTAGATAAGCGTCTTCTGAACCCGTGCTGACAAGGCGTTAGAATATTGTTGGCATCTAAAACGAGACAATAAAATCTGATACTACATGTTCGAAGAGTTTACAGATGCTAGAAGTCAGGGAGATAGGGCGGTAATTGTTTGCAAAGAGGCGGTCCCCTTTTTTGAAGATTGGTACGACACAGGCCATGCACCAGTCGTCAGGAATTTCGGTACAGTCAAATGATAACCTAAAAAGGTGAGTAAGAATATGCCCTAGCGGCTCAGCGTATCGGTGCAAGAAGGCATTGGGTATGTTGTCGGGGCCAACGGAAGATCTAATTTTTAGGTCGAGTAACATGTTAATAACACCCTCAACGATTATAAATTCTGAGGACAGGTTTGGGAGAGGCATGTTGTACGGTGTACTATCTTGGATTGGAGAGAAAACGGAGTGAAAATATTGGTTAAAATGGTTAGCGATAGCAACCGAGTCACCGGTAACAGAACCGCTAATTGATATCTGTTGGACGTCTTTAGGACGATCACCTAAGTAACGCCAGAACTTTTCTGGACAGCTTTTTATAAAACTTGGAAGGGTTTGCGAGAAATATTTAGCCTTTGCATCAGAAAGCTTGGAGGTAAGAAGAGTTTTCAATGCGGTTAAATTGCTGGGAGGGGAGTGGCGCCGTTTGGCACGCTTAAGCCTGCGATGAAGGTGAATGATTTCTCTTGATATCCATGGGTTGTTTTGGTTAGTACGGACACTCCTGGTAGGAATATATCTGTCAATGCAAAAGTGAACAGTAGACTTCAGGGTATTCCACAATGTTTCAACGGAACTAGGCAGGCTGTCACAAAGATTCCAAAGTGTGTCTGAGATTGATTGATCATTGGCATTAGAATAATTTTTCACTACCTTATTGGCTTGTTTTCGGTGTTTCTTAACGCCCCCTAAAAAAAGACAAGACACTCATGTGGTCAGAGATACCACTATTGATAGAGACACTATATTCAGGTGTGCTTGAATTAACAAAAACAAGGTCTAATATTGAACGGGCATTTCCGGCAACTCTTGTGTACTCGAGAACTGTCTGAACTAAGTCACACATGAGCATAACATCAAGAAGAGGGTTAGTAACAGCATCAAACACTGATTTCGTGTTAAGCCAATTAATTTGGGGAAGATTAAAGTCACCAGATAGAATGAGCCGGTTGTCTTTATACATACATAATTCATCGTGAAGTACTTGCAAATAGCTGGACGGAGCATTTGGAGGCCTATACACCGCACATATCGTGAATTTATGACCCCAACAGTTTACATTCAAAATAGGCTCTCGTTGTCTGGTATCTCCGGTAAGATAACATGCGGAATGGAATTTTTTAAGACAATAGCTACACCGCCCCCACGAGAAGGGCGGTCGCGGCGTATGATTTGATAGGATGCAGGAACTACAATAGAATCGGGGATGTCATTATGCAACCATGTTTCTGTTATAACTGTTATGTGTGGGTTATGTTCTAAAAGCAAATATTCAAGTTTATCAGTTTTGTTGACAAGGCTTTGAGCGTTGAGGTTTAATATTCTTAGTTCTTTGTCGGCGCTCCTTAATTCCCGTCAATCTGCCGTGGTGCTGTTTGACGCATTTTGTGCCGCTGCTGCAGTTGCCGCTGCTGCAGTTTCTGGTGAACGCTGGCTTTTCTGTGCTGATGAAGCAGGCTTTGAGGGCAGCAGAACTCTACGATTCCTTTCGTTGTTCCAGATGTACACTTCTCCATCGATTTAAGCTTATCGTGAACTAGCAGGACGCGTTTTTTACTATCACGCTCGGGTTTCGCGCTTTCCCAGAGAAGCTTGCGTTTGTGCAAAGTGCTTTGGCTGTAATCATTCTGTACAAAAATATTCGTTCCCTTCAGTTTATGCGCATTTTTCAACACAGCCTGTTTTTCTACAAAATCCTGAAAGTAGGCAATAACTGGTCTCTGACCTTCTTTTCGCCCAAGGCGGTGGATGCGAGCAATTGATTTGCACTCAACGCCGAGTTTTTTCTTAAAAACATTGCTTATAACCTTTGTTTTCAGTGACTCTTCCTCTTCACAAGCTGATTCCGCGATGCCATGTACAACAAGGTTGGACCGTCGGCTGCGGTCCTCCAAGTCTACTAGCTTGCTGTTCTGCCACGCCATCATGGTCTGTAGAGAAGCAGTCGAAGTTTCGAGAGATGTAACGGCAGGTACCTTCAAGTTACCTTCAAGTGATCTCATTTTGGATTAAGTCTGTAAGAGCATTTACGGGTGATTGGGGTCCCGCTCCTTGGAGTTGGTGCAGCTCATCCCGCACGACGCCTCTTATGAACTCTGCGAGGGCATGCCTCTCGCTGTCAGCCCCGATAGAGCATGCAGCAGCGGTGACGTCGTGGCGTTCATACTGTGATGACGGATGCTGGAGAGTACGCTTTATTGTGGTTGCCTCAATTATGAACTCGGTCATGGTTGTCGCGCTGGATTGCGCACGAGTCTGGCGAAGAGCTGCTCTTCTACCCCAGCGCAATAAATGCCTCGTCTTCTGTTTCTCGAACATTGCAGGGTCAGCACGCTAAAATAGTCGACGCATGTCCTTGAAAACATCACTCTCACGTTAGGTCATTGACTCCGGGACTAGACGGCATGCTCTGCTCTCTCCTTCCTTTCGGCGCGGCTGTACGCATCGTGAAACTGTCGGCTGAACTCTTGCCACGTCGCAAAAGAACCCTCGTGATTCTCATACCACGTTTTGGCAGTGTCTTTCAACGCAAAGTAAACTCTTCGCATCTTGCGAGCTTCATCTCATTCGTTGATGCTGGCAACTCGATCGAAGTGGTCAAGCCAGTCATCAAGACCGTCATAAATGTCTCCATGAAATGAGCCTGTTCTTTGCGGCGCACGAAAAACATGCGGGAGAAAAGAATATGCGTCATTGGTTTGCCTCGCCCATGGGTGGTAGTCGAGGTTACCATCTCGTCTTGAGAGAAAGGACCGCATTCCTGGTATAGTCTTCGCAGGGGACGTCTGCTTCTTGCCGTCGGAGCTGTAACTATCTCCAAGTACCTCGATGTGTCGGCTGAAAATCTGGAGCCGAGGAGCATTTACCCAGCACCTCCACCAGTTCCACGAACGAAATTACAGAGACAGCCCACGAATCGACGTCTTGCCCGGATCCAGACCAGGAAGCAATCCCTCTTTTTTCTCCACTTTCAAGCAATTTCACGCTACAGTTGATGGCTCATGCCCATTTACCTGTGACATTATTAAGCATATAGACGTAGTGCCGTCAAGCGGACATTGCAAGGACTAAACGAGGTGTGGCACAAGCCAACAAGTGAGAGCACATTGTGAATAGTGCAATAAAGTTTTCAACCACTCAATCAATTACGCAATTTTTTATGGCCTGCGCTTCGTGTCTACTTACTACCTTTCACCAGCTCTCAAGGCTGGTGAAAAGGTTTATTGTATTCACTAGTTAACTATATTCATGGCGATTCGACCCTACCCTCGTTAAACGTTGCTAAAACCAAGGATATTACGCTCAGCAGTTTAACTTGGCAACCCTTTCTGGTCAGATAGTGGTCAAAGTACGTTCTTCTGATACAAATCTTTTCAGTAAGCATCAAATTCAAGGCAAAATTTATTGCAGATTAGGTCACCAATTCTATTCTCTCTCAGTTATTTCAACAGACACAACTTTTTTTTCATGATTAAAATGCGCGGGTTTCCTCCTCAATTCAAAAGGGTGCACGCGTGCCGCGCCTCTAGTCTGGCCTTGGAGGTGACAACCTACTACTACTATGACTACATACATCGCGGACGCACGACCGACGGCATAGGGAGCTTCGCCCTCAAAAACTTTCGTGTGGCACAGAAGGTGACCGTGTGCCAAGGAGCTGCTTTCAAGTCTTTTTGATGCACAATGTAATGCAGCAAGGACAAAGAAAATGGAAAGAAGAGTGAGAATGAGTGGTGCAAGGGCAAGGAGGAATAAATAGGTAGGGAGTGATGGCAAACGAGATGGTGTCTTGAAGCTTCTAGCTACAGTGTGCTAGAATAAGAGCAGTGTGCTCACAGGCGGCGGTGGGTGACTCACTTCGTGTCGACGCCGAGAGGCGGCGCGGTTCGCAGCGTCACCTGAACTCCTTTGCGCGCCGAAGTAGAGAGCCACAGCGCAATTGTTGAAATGCCAGAAACTATGCAACGTTCGCGACATGCAATGCACGACACTTTTTTTGGAGTATCTTATCAGTGTGCAGGGCGTGAAGCAACTGACATCGTATTATTTTCCTGCCGTTCAAATTTTCAAAGTGGTTTCGCTAATGCAGCGGTCATGTCGACTGCGGTTCCGAGGTACGAGAAACACTACGCATTTTTTCGCAATGTCAGAATTAAAATTTTGGAGTTGAACGGGCCGAAGCCACACTTCCGCTATGAGGTGCGCCATAGCGGAGGGCTGCAGGTTGATTTAGATCCCTTTAGAATTTTTAACGTCAGCCGAAATGCCGACACACGGCTTGTTTTGTTTTTCTCCTCCATCAGGAGAACAGCCACCGCGGCTAGGATCGAACACACGTCCTTGGGTTCAACAGTACGACGCCTTAGACAGCCTTCACGCCGGGTTTTCTTGATTACGTGCCTACTGCAGGAATGCGCGCCCTAAACCCAAACTTTAACCACCATGACAACCACGCACGACGTTTAACATTCTAGCATCGCTACTTCGAGACTTTAGGTGATGATTGGTGTGTGGCGTGATTCTTGCTGTAAACAAGACGTAGCATCATTATTATCAACAGCCGGCTAGGCCCTGCAGGACGGAGACCTCTTTCATTAATTTACACCCGCTCCTGTCCTTCACTGCCAGAGTCCATTCCATTCATCGCCTCTGAATTTCATATTTCGTGTATCCATCAAGTTAATGACGTAGCAAATAAAAAGAAGTGAAAAAAATACATGTAAATTGATGAAATATTGTTTATTTACAAATAAGTGATGAAAGAATTCGCACAAGAAGTATTACGGTAAAAAAGGGCTGAATATTGGCAAATCGAGACATTTACACATTGATATGCACCATTGAACATGCACCACGCAGGTTTGCCTCATTAAGTTTTCGCAATCTTCCGGTGTGTCACGCTCTTCCTCTTATCCAGTTTCTCAGTATTAGTGCCCTTTGCAAAGAAATGAAGCCGCGTTGTGATGTAAAAGCTGATTACATCATTGGTGAGCCGAGCTGAATGCTCACTGCAGCCTATTTGGCGTGTGCACTTTGCCCTCACCAGACTCAGCACATCCAATATGCTATCAGCATGCAGTTCTTTCTCGCTGGAGTGTTCTGTAAACATGTCTTCAAGCGTTTTTACAAACGAAAAGAGTGTGCTGCGTGGATAGAGAAGTCCACTTTGATCCTTGTGCAGCGTCAGCGCAGCAAGCCCAGGATTCTCATCTTCAGATGGCCCGGTGAGAGCATCCATGCAGTCTTGGCAGTTAGTTTTCATTACGCACTTTCGTGCAACGTATCCCGCCACATAGTAAATTAGGCGAGAGTCGCTCCTCTGTATGTGCTCGTCATGCTCCATCGAAGACAACACCACCTTGGCTTCAGGTAAATTTCCCGGAGCATTCAGAACATCTACCTGTTCCTACAAATTGTTGCTGGGAGGGCAACTTGTGCGGCTCTGCTGTGTGTATAGCAAGGCACTTAGTGGACATAAATCTGCATTACCGCATCTAACGGTTTTCACTAAACTGTAGAAAGATATGCAGTTCATGGTTGTGAGAAACTGAGTGGGTGTCGCATGATCGTTACAGCCAAAGGCTTGCCTGACTATCCCAAACATATTCTCAAGGGCGTCCTGACAAAGTCTGGATGTCATAAGGTACGAATAACCTAAACTTGCAAGGTAGGAAAGAAGCTCAAGAGTGCTTGATATCGTGACACGCAGGCCAATCAAAGTTGACTGGCTCGAGAACCTTTCTTTTTTGTGTGTGTGCTGCTCCCGAGAATCCAGGTACTCCAGAAAATCCGAAAGAGCTGTTGCTGAAAAGGAGTTGGGTTTCAGGGCTTCTCTTGGGTGCCGAGAAGTCATAATGGTGATCAGGCGGTTGATCCTTCTGTCAAAAGAAATTGAAATCGCTATGAGCTTAAGTTTTTTTCATATACATGCTATATTATGGCTTGCAAGGCAGCCGCACCTTAACTTCGCACTTTGTACTGTCTTTGTTGGTTGATTTCTAATCTATGTAGTGGCACTTCTGTACAATACGTGAAGGTCCTATGACTAAGGAACTATCTATGAATAAGCATGCATACCAATTTGCTCACATTTAAATAACATCTCCAAACTTCTTACTTGAAAAACTCCTGTGTGCCATTTATGGGTCCTGTCTTTGCCTCAATTTCATCCTTGTAAAGGTGGAGCCCTTGAAGAACTCTCTCCCCAAAAAGTTGGAATGCGTAGGAAACTCTCTGCTGCTCGAATGAAGTTGGCTGCACGTGGCACTTGGTTATTCCTGCATTGCCTTTGACGTAAGGCTCTTGAAGTCAAGATCGTAGGCTTTCTTGCATGCCACAACGACACCTGAGGAAAAAAAATGCTTAGTAAAGCTGGTAAACAAAGCAAACAGCACTTTTTATTTCACCAGGTGGTTTGAAAGATGCCGAATTTCGTAAACGTGTGCCCTTTTTCATAAATGGCAAAAGAAAATGACTTACGTCCCCGTCTGGTATGTTGAATGAGCACTTCAAAAGTCCGTTCTGCAAGCACTTTATGAGGTGGGGAAAGTCCGACACAAAGTGCAAATAACGGCTTTCATCAACTGGATGTTTCACTTTGCACTTCACGCTGCCACGCGATCCCTTTACACCGAGCAATGTCCACATCTGACGGTTCCAAGTGGCGCCGTCACACGTTATAAAGTCAACAAAAAGCCCGCTCTTCTCAGTAAGCACTGTGGCCTCTACCATTATTTGAGCTAGCAAATCGCCTTTGATGTTGCCTCTGGTTGCAAATGTCCCGATAACTTGCGTCCATCCACCGAAGAACGGAACAAATAGGATCACCATGCCGTGATTCGAATGCGTGGTCCTGTCTGCAGCAGAAGTGAAGGTTCCTAAATCTACAAACCCTTCGATTTGACCTGACTGCTTCACAGGTATATGCTCTGCAAGCTTGAGCTCATCTACAAGAAGTGCGCCGTGCTGTTTGAATGGGTCCATGTCTTGCGATTTGTTCTTCAATTCTTCCAACACTTTTTTGCTGAAGCTAAATGCTGATTTGTACAGAGCCATGTATTGTTTCAGTGTTGATTTGCTCGGAAGGGAGAGTATCTCACTGTCCCTGATGTGGTCGTAAAGGCGGGAACTCTTCATTTTCATTATGATGCATTCCAGGATCCACAGCTTGCTATAGCGTAAACCTTTCTTTTTTGCTGCTGCTGCGGCAAAGCATTGTCTGACACATTCTTGTTGCTTCTGAGGAAGCTTTGAAATCTGCTCACATAGAGTCTCTTCGGCTACTGCTGCATTGGATGTCCGCATCTTTTCAACATCTTCCCTCATTGTGGAAATCCGTGAAGCGAAGCGCTTATTTTTACGTGCAAGGAACCTCGGCCTTTGGGCAACACTTTTGGAAGCCCTGGAAGGTGTTCGTTGTACTCTTGACCTCCTTGTCAAGACAGCCTTCCTGAAGTATTTGCAGCTCATGCACTGTCCACCTGAAAATACAAATGTGCGGAAATTGTAGCAAATTCTGACTGGGACGTGAACAAGAAAGCACTGCAAGTACTTATAGGCGCCAGAATGCGCCAGCAAGTAATAAATTATGTAACAAAGAACTGCACTACTTCAGTCAAGTGAAAATCGGGTGACTCGTTACCCACCTTTGGTTGTTACTTTGCCGCTGCAGTTGATGCTGAAATACGTCGCATGCTTGATTTTGAGCTGCTTCTGGAGTCCTGCTGTTAAGAAGCAGGTGTCATAATATTTAGCATTCAGAGCCCTAATACAGAGTTCGGTAGCTTCCACGCTTTCCAGTACGCTTTCCGCTTTTTCCTGACATTTAGTGACGCGCTCCTCAATCAGCCGCCCCCTCACAAACACCTTGCAGTAGCCATCGGGCGGTTTATCGCAGAGGAACAACACAACTTTTTCGGACGTGACAACGCCTTCTTCAAGGTAAGTCGACGAGCAATACATCACTCCGTTAAGGTCAGGATAGTGATGCACACTCCTGTACTTGAAAGGAGTCTTTAAGCAATAACAAAACGACAAGCAATGCTCGGGCTCCGCTGGAAGGTCATCGTGTGTCAAGTCGCAGTCCTCCCCTGAATCACCAACAGCAGCCCGTAGAAATTCAGTGCAGTCTCGAGAGCACTTCCTTTCTTTTTTTTTGCGGCTGCATGGTCATTTTCGCACATCTTACTTTTAGCTCTTGGTTTAGGCATCTTCTTCCTGAGGTACTACGGCAAATTTGGAAGAATTGTGGATACGGCGTTTTCCGACAGCATCGGTTTATCACAAGGAATGCGTACCTCTTTGCCTTCTATATGGTGCACGAACTCCTTGATAACGAACCTCGGTTTGAAATGCAGTTCGAAGACCGCAGAAAACGCATCCAGTTTCTTAATCTGCACGGTGGAGATTTCTTTCCCACTCCTTCCGCCGTTCTTCATCACGCGGGACGCTGAACAAAGACGCCTGTGGTGCATCCTGCACACGACTGTACGCAGTTCGACAACCGTGCGCAAAAACAGTAATTTCGACGGCGGTTAGGCATCTTCACGAACATATATATTTTTATTAATGTTTCATGGGGCCGTAAAAGAATGAGTCCGAATGTTAGACATAGCTTTTCCGCAACACATAGTTGACGTAAGCGCAATCGACGCTTTCAGGGCACTTACAATTACACATTATGTGGGTTTATACGTGGTCGGGAAAGAGTTCGACTGTAAATTTAATGGTAATGCATTTGCATATACCAACGGACGCGCACGTACATTTTAGTTCGACTGTCGTAAGTGTTCGTGATAGATCTTGCGGGATGCAGCAATCACGTCACTCACGCACAGTTTCTTAAATACGCACAGTTTCTTAAATACAATGATCTAAGCAAAAAGCACAGAACACGCACACGGGGTACCCACGTTGATCCAATCGAACTGAACTGAGCGAACCACCCCGTCCGCCAACACGGCCAACACGAACCAAGAGAAGTTTTTCAGGTGCGTCAAGCGTCAGCGCCCCTGGTGGGCATCGTGGAAGTCGACACAGAGTGCGCTACGGCGGAGCGCCGCAAGGATAGGGCAGTGAGCACACTGCTCTATTCTAGTACACTGTACTTCTAGTATAGCCATGCCTAGCATAGCAAGTATATTGGAAAAAGAAATATGGGAGGGGAGAGGTGTGAGGAGTGATATGAAGGTGAAACAGAAGAAAGGGGGTGGCAAAAGTTAGAGCATGACTCTATTTTCTCATCATCATTGTTAGCCTCGCTACGCTCGCTGTTGGCCATATAATGCTTCCGCATTCTATACTAATCAAGACTGACTTGTACTCTTTGTGGCCACGTTACACTCGACGACTTGCAAACTTAATATTGTCATCTGCCCACCTAACCTATTGTTGCCAACTTGCTTGTCCCTCTTTTGTAGGAATCCATACTTGCTCTTTATGACCAGCGGTTATATTGCTTATGTGTTGTGTGCCCTGCCCATGTACCATTCCTCTATCTCTCTCTCTCTACAAAGGTATCCTTAACAGCTTTTTGTTCCTCGACCTTTACTGGTGTCTTCTTTAGACTTAATGAGCCCTTAAAGGAAGGTCGAAATTCAGTTGTGGTGTGACAGTTGTACAAGAGTCTAGAGCGAACACGTAGCCGATCAGTATTACGAAACGGTGGTGTAATAAATTCATGCGTGAGGTGATACAGACGTGGCCGTCACTCGTTTCACTCTTCCTTCGTTGCCCTCCTCAAGGTGACTGGTATCGACTAAAGCTGCTTTTCTTCCTTGCCGAGTACCCTTACCAGTCTATAGTGAAACATAATTTTCGCTCGCTCACTCTTCGAAAAGCATGCCGTTGCGGTTGCCCCAACTCCGTGAACTCTAAGCCTCTCCATTAACCTTTTTTATCGTATCGGTCGGGGCTGGGCAGTATAGTATTTAGGAGATGTTTTTAGTAAATGTATTGTTGTATCGATATACTTTAAAAATGTATTTTCAGCTCACTAGTAAAATACTTTTGCGATGCATCGTCCATATCGCGATACTATCTAGGACACGGGTGTCTCGTTAGTTCTTTTTTTCAAAAACGAGCAGAGCCGTAATCACAATGGGAAAAAATTTCCTGTGATCCTGACAGCTTGCGGTGAAATATGCATTCCCCATTTTCTGCATTTTTTCTGGGGCTAAACTGACGCCTACCTTTTTGAAACAGGCCTTTCGCTACCCGCATGGCCGCAGTCTATGGTGTACCTTCAGGCAAAACTGGAGTGTGTTTAAATGATTGCCTGCTTGAGTGTGCCAACAATGTTATACGGCCATTGTAAATTTCAACCATGATATTTTTGTTGTGAAGAGCATTATACAGTGACGGCCACTGTTAGGGTGAACGCACGAGTGCGTGGCAGCGCTCCGCGGCACGCCACTACTGCCAGCGCGGCCGCGCATCGAAGCAAACCTGCGCCTGCACGACAGTGCCTGCAGATGTGGCCTCACGTCATCTCCTATAATGCTCGCGCTCTTGCTGCGCCGAGCCTGCACTCCCGCAACACAAAATTTCCTCACAATGTGACATATCTCCTGCAGTCAAAAGAGCCTTTAGATTTAGTGTCAAAACCTTGAGATCGCAAGATTACTAACGCCAGTGATGTGCACTTAGAAATAGAAATACTTAGGAAAAATTGAGTTCCGTATAGCTTTGAATTGAAGGTAATAAAGAGTTATTTTTGAGTAAAGAGTGCAAGAAAGTTCTACATTTCTTAAGAATATTTCACAAGGCAACGTTAGTGCAGACATTCCTGAGTCGGCTATAATGGGTCTAGCAAGTGCGATAATTTCAGGTGCATTTTTAGAAGGAGCGTGTTGAGGGTTAGTCTTTGGACATGGCTCTATGGTATTGATCACAAAGGTGTTTGATGGCGTGAGTGGTGTCATCCGATAATATATTAAACAGTAAGACTATTCACTTTAAAAACGTAAGATGAATAATTATAATTCAATTGTCTTGCATAAAACTAACTCAAGAAGAATAATCATTTCTTGTTTATAGACACCAATATCGGCCTTTCTCACACGTGAACAATAAAACGATACACTGAAGCTTGTAAAAACAAAAAAGAGTAGATCGAAAGTTAATTCAAAAATGATAATTGGCCAAAAATTCTTATGGTAAAACAAGAGCAGCGTATTTGACACCGCACATGCTCTTGGTGACGTCGAAGCGTGAAGGTGAGGAAATTTGCTGGTCTGCTTTTATGCTACACACCCAATCAACATGAATCGCAGCTTGTCATAAACTCGACCTTGATCGTTTTTTCGCTTCACTAACGAGCGGCGTCTCCAGCAGGATAAATGACATCCCTCATTCTGCCTAGCAGACAGCTGTACAGGTTGCGCAAAGGCCGTGGTTGGATTTACGCAGCTCCCATTCTTTTTTCTACAGCGGTCTACAGTGCTTGCGCCATGAGTCGGTGTAACATCAACGCTTTGATGGGGCTCTGCGTGTTCTAAATAATATTGAGTTCTTGAAATTGCGCACGCCACTTATGAACTTCCACATTCCGATCCTTCAGTAAAGCTCCAACTTTCCTGGACATTTGAATGGTAGAGTGGACGAACTGCAATATAAAGTTTCCACCAGGGAAGAGCCCATTCGCTGGGCATGGTGACACTAAGTTGTCCAGGACTGAACGGCTCATGTCAGCAGTGAACTGTTTCTCTATCCTCACTCAGGTTCCGCGACCGACTGGTGGTAGTGCGCCCTAGTCATGCACCAAAGACGAACGGTCACTGGCTGCTTTTACCCGCTGGATGAATTCGGGCATATATCCGAAGCAAAAGAATTGTTTTTTGTGGAGCTTAGATTTTTATACAAACAAAACAATACAAAATTCTGCATCTGTTTGGACTTCTAATATGCACGAACACGTTTAGTAAACGTTTTCAAATTTTAAAAAGTGCATGTACACTTTTGGAGCACAAAATGCTGTGTACCTTCATCTGCGAGTTTTTGACATGCCTTTTCACGATGTTGCAGGACTGTGAAGAATTGAGTTTTGAGCGAAGAAAAAATCAAGTAATGCTATTTTATAAAAGCATTGGTTGTAATGTCGTACTCCACGCTTACTTCCCAAACGATGACTGCCCTGGCTGTGAAAATATTGCATTTCAAGTTACAGTGATATTTATTTCACTATATTTATATGAAATGAAGGAATGGATATTGCGCTTCAGTTTAAGGCAGTGAACGTGATCATGATGGCGTACGAAGTTTCGATGTAACGTACTACGTACTAATTTATAGGCTATTGTAGCTGTTTCTCACCGGCAGTTGTGCGAGTGCCACACACGCTGGCTTAAGTCGCACCTTTTGGTGAAATGTCGGCTCGCCGGCTAAGGGCGGCATTTTCGCTACTCGTCAGTCGAGTGCTCATGTTCTTGGGCAAACACAAGGCGCCTCTATTTGTTTACCGCCCTCACCATCGGCCTTTGAGTGGCTCTCATGTTTTTGAGGCGACTTAATGTGGGCGACGTTTCACTGCTATATTCGATGCATGCAGCGGAGAGCCCCGGAATAATCGCAAGTTTTCTGAAGGATTGACACAGCAAATCACTCTGCCGGTATTGAATCTCCCATGGCCATGTTGGACACATTTTGGTGAAAGTGAAATTATAAAGGCCGTGTAGCTATATTCAGGTGCCGGTGATAGAAATTTTCGGGTTCTCCACGACGACGTCCCCTATAATTCACATTGTTACAGGACGTTCAGGGACGTGACACGCCAACCATCATAGAAAAAACTGTGAGTGTGATCACATTACGACAATCTTGCGAGTTTCCATAGCCAACAGCTCCTTGCAGAAATGGAGCTAGAAGTACGCTTACTTGGGTAGCATAATGTAATTAGAAGCCATCGCTTTGCTAATAAACCATACAACAGGATGTGAACATGAGCCCATTTGTTTTCGTTCTTTGATTTTACAGCAATTGAGATTCGGCGTCATCACTGTTTTGGGTGGATCTTCCTACTATGTTCTTCTAGGCACAACAGAGGCATGAAAATCAGGTAATTATTTTCATCTATAGTGCTGGATAGCTTGAAAATATGAGAAAAAGTCATAGGTATTCGTTAACTTCAGCAGCTCTAAAGCGACGTATGTGCGTGTACGCAAAAGGACAATTGTATTTTAGCCGATGAAGATGGCTTAGCGTCTGGAACGTCTTTATATTGCGGAACCAAATGCTGCATGGGCTGCAGAAAATATGGGACATTGTAACCAAGGTTTGGTTTCAGGGCAGTGCAAGCTCGGCGCGCCCAAGAGGCGCGAGCATCGTAGCAGACGACGCGAAGCCACGCCTGCAGGAACAGGCACGCCTGCCAGGCTTTTCGTTCGAGGCGTGGCCGCGCTGGCGGCAGTGGAACTTCGAGGAGCACGGCCACGCGCTTCGCACGTTCACCTTAACAGTGGCCGGCACTGTACACTACAGATTGGCCGCCAACCAACAGCGCCGTTTTTAAAATGTGTTCCCTCATGCCAATTGAACTAGCAGTGCTTTCTTCTCTCGTATTTTATCTTTTTTGGTGGGTGCTCATTTGAAAAAACCGGAGCTTAACGCGGAAACCACAAACCACCCAAAGAATTTGGTGTGTGGTACCGTGTTCCATCAACTATACTTCTCTTACAAAACCTTTCTGGAAGACGCCAGCGTCGGCCACTCGGTGATTGGAAGGAGGTCTTTTTCGCATTTTCCTTTTTCAATTCCTTGTTTCGTTCGTTCTTCTTTCTGCTTTTTTCTATGTTTCTAAGGAAATACTAAGCCTTCTACAGTAAGTAAGGCTTGTGTTTATTGTTTGTGTGTTCCCCTCCAGCTTTGCGCTAGGCCACTTATCAATACTAAAAACCAATCAACTCAAGCGCCAGTCTACTAAGTAGAAGGTCGTTGAAGTAACCGCCGCCATTTCAATGACAGGAAAGGCATTCAGGAGCCTCACTTTCTTTTTTAGTCGGCGACACATGCTTACCACTGTAAAAAGAAGCATACTTTTTCTAAATTTGTTTGTTTATGGTTCCAGTGCTTAGCTCTAACTATGCTACTTCTAGCATAGCTAACACTGTTGCCACTAAGCATCCCGATTTTAGTGAACAATGCATGTGACTCTTGCTATCTCACAGCATAGCTTTTGTTGCAGACTGATATCTGTAAATATGTCTTTGTAACATTTATGTGAAGTGTAAGCCTTTTTTCTAATGTCTGAGTGGCCCTCAGAGTACGGTGATAATATTGAATAAATTTATTGCAAGTTACAATGCGCTGCGCATTTTATATATTATGCTGCACGTAACAAAAGTCTGTACGGAGTATGACTATCCCCGACATAGAGAAAAAGTATTTCAGTATCTGTATGGCCGTGCCTTTATTCCGAAATACTTTTTCCGTCCTTTTACAAAAGTATCCCTTATATGTCCTGTTACGTAAATCACAACTGTATGACAGTATCTGTAATTTAGGCTTCCAAACCGTGTGTTTCGATAGCTGTATTCCGGAATACTTTTTCGTGTATCTCTGTCCAGCCCTACCGTCAGCCAATCTTCCTACGATTTGCGCAAGTATGGACCCTGTATTGCGCGCCCGACTTCAAGTTATCGGCAAACATGATGTATTCATACGGTGACACTCTGTGCTAGAACACGCCGATAGTGGTTTAACAGTTGCGTTGAGCGCCCTTGTTGGCGATTCGCAAGCGCACACGCCGGCACCACGGAGATGACTAGCAAGAAGCGTGACCACCTCCTTGGTGGCTACCTGGAAGTGGAAGTTCTCCGACTCAATACTGCGTGGCTCTCGGACTGCATAACGCATTGAACATGTTGACGTCACACACGTAACTGAACACGCCCATTAGTGGAATAAGGCACAATTACTATGTACCGAGACGTGTGGCTGCAGAAAAGCGTGTGATGAGTGACGTGCGCTCGCAATGCAAAGTATGCGCCACCACAAGATCATGTAGAAGAAAAAGACGAAGTGGTACGAGCGTAGAAAAATAAAATGCCACAGAAGAGAAAGGACCAGGGGACGACATGCGCGAAGAAGCGAGGACGTAGTGTGGTGAAAGAGCAGACACAATCGAGACAAACGGCGATGAAGTGGACGTTCCTTGGTACTCGTGTTCTGCACTCGAGCCTTGGTGACCAAGTGAGCACGAAGCGATCTGCCACGTATCACCAGGTCATGAAGGTTCGTTGTGGTAGGTTTCCTGCTTCGAGACGTCTGCGCAAGGGGGCACGCCGAGTAGTCGGGGTTCGGTCATGAGCTTAGTCGAGGTGTCCAGCTGGGATGCGTTTTCGCCGTCGTCCCCCTTGTTCGACCAGCTGCATTAGAAGGCTATTCCGACCGTCTGTGATCAGTCTGCGAGCTCTCCTCCGCTACCTCTCCCATCAAAGCTGACATTAGTGTAACCAGCACCCACTCCCCGCTTTCACTATCGCCTAACGAACTGCTAGGTCAGGAGTGATTTCACAGTTTAGTGTGTACTGTTAGGTTAGGTTTCCCGTCAGCATTATGTCAGTTTTGTTCTGAAAGTGCGTATTAATGTTTGTGAACACCCGTCGTTTCTTTCGTCGTTGTCCGTATTCCAAAGCAGCACACTCCGGAATACGTACCTTCTGCATTGTCTTCAATTACTGTGAATATGTTCATACGAGCTATTGTGTATGTTCAATGTCAATTCGAATGTGTAAGATTGGTAATAGGTGGATGATCGCTGCCACAGATTTTTTTTTGCTCGATATTCGAAAATAATCTCGCTATGAAGCTAGACGGTGGCTCATACGGCGTCGTTTTGGTAGAATCCACCATTTCAAAGCATCACTCTCTTTAATTTCGGTCATAAGCACTATCAGTCATGCACGTCAGCATGGACAAAGAACAGGCAAAATATTCCCTTTATTACCTCTCCTAACAACACGGCTCAAGAAGAACCAACATACACACAACAAAATTGCGCATTGTTTGCGGCTCCGAAGTTTGTATAGCGTTAGATGCCACGCTTTCTTTCGAGCGTAATAAGTTAGAAGTACGTACGAAAGTTTTAAATAACCAGAACAGGAAGCTAGGCAGCTGCCCCTTTCTATATCGGCGAGCATCAAGACAAGACGCCAGCGCTCCAACACTCAAAACAGGCCAGTGACTTAAGATGTAGGCTACAAACTATTACTCTTGACACCAATTCGTTCGTCTGAACTGTTCCCTGAAGGGCAACTTCGCAACATACAAAGTTCTGCATAGCGTAAGTCGACGTAAATAAAGAAGTTGTCCTTGTACTGTTTGATGCTACAGAACGATTGTTTATTTCTGCTTGCTTGCGTTCTCGTCTGGCTTTCACCATCGAAATATACACCAAAGTGCCAGGCAGGCCGCCTAGAGCCACAGAAACATGTAAACAGCCCCATTTAACTTGCTACGCTAGTCTAGCCGTTATAGTCTTCGTATGCTAATCCGCAGGCTGCGCTAATAATTCCCGGGCGTGGGTTAGCAAAGCTGCCAGGATTTAGCACATGTAAGAAAAGCGGCCGAGATATGATACCGGGACGACCACATTTCGATCGAGGCGAAATGCTAGGAGCCCGTGAGCATAGGCTTAGTTGCACGCTATCGAACACTATATAGCCAAATTTCCGAAGTCCTCCACTACGGCGTCTGAGATTATGATATTGTGGTCTTGGCTTGCTCGAGTCGTGGTTACAAACGTTTCTATGCTTTGCAACGAGAATTGGCGTAAACGCCTTGCTGCCCTTTAGACAATGCAGACCCGGTGCCACTTGAATAATTCTATGTACCGATTAATGACGCACGTGCTATGCAGCTTGTTGCAGAAACAAAACTGTAGCTATCTTCACTGCCTAATGTCTGATGCCCGCAAGGCATTTCACGCTATATACGTAGGGTAAGCACTGCAGCTATAATTTGCTTGTTAATATAAGCTAATCTACACTTCTGTCAACTTGTCAGTTTCACTTACAAGAAAAATGAAAGGAATAGTGTGCTTTACCATATAAACACCAGAAACATGTTTTCTATTGTGGTACTAGGCGCATTGTTCTTTGGAACATACTGAGACGGCTAGAATAATTGAGCAGATGAACATTTACAGGCATAGTTTTCTCTTTAGTTGCATAAAACATGTATCATCTTATTAGTACGTTCCTTCACTTTACCTATTGCCCAACCATCTACACTTCTCGTGCACGGTTTCACAATATAATTATTTCAATACGGCTGTGGCAGCAAGTCAACTGCTCATAATAACAGGGATCCTGTGCAAATTAGTACTTATACTTCAATAGGTTGCTGTTTCGCAAGTATATGTACAGTGTTATTGTTTATCGAAAGTTATTTAAAAACATAAAGACTATAAAACAACACAAAAATAAAACTTGCCATCTTGATGACAGGTGGCACAATTCGATGGTAGTAACAATGTATATGCCCCAAAAAGGCCATAACCGTAACAGTTATAAATATGTGTTTACACATGATGATCATGTTGCCATATATTCAGCGCCTTGGAACTGTACGTTCAACCTCGGTCGCGCATTGCTCCACAGGTGTGCGCTTACAAAGCAGGAGGACGTTCGAGTGCAAAGAGCTTTCTTTAGTGTTATATGCTTTCACGGGCAAACAATGCTTCAATTATTCAGTTTCTTGGTGCCCTATCGCACTTAAAATATATGTTTCACTGTATTCAAGCTACAACGTACCTTTTTTTTCATGGGCAACTATAGCCTAAAACATGCGTGTTCGATAGCATGAGGGTTCGAAAACATAACCACGGGACTATATTTCTATTAACTGCTTTTTACATCTTGACGAGGCAGCCTTTTTATACCCCGAACTGCGAGACGAAAAGTCGTATAAAATGTCTCGAATCTGACGTCAATTGTAGAATTCCTAACACCGAAAACAACAGAGATCTATGAACAGCGTTCGCGAAAGCGTTTCTGGCGATGACACAGCGCATCTACCTGATCCTGGCCTCTCGACGCATGGAAAAAGCAAAAGCTTGTAAATGCGCAAAGGGTAGATACAAAAAGGGACAATGCGAAAAAGACGAGCACACCACATTGTACTCACATATACATCAGGAGAACTGCCCTAATTCTTATAGCCTTCACCAAAGAAAGATATTTCAAACATTGAAGACAGGGTCACGGCTCATTTGTCTGCAAAGGCTAATCCACATGTGAGAAATTTGTTTCGAAAGAACGCACCAGCGACTCCAAGGTCGTAGGCCTAATGGCCGTGTCTCACCAGGCGAGGCTCAAAAGTGGAACCGCCAGCCCCGACGTGTGGCCATCGAATGCCTCCGAGGAGGCAATGAACACCACTTTGATACTTTTGGTGCCAGAAGGCAACTCAAGTTCTACGACCACGCCAAACAAAAAAAAAACGCCAGGCCTGCGCGCGAGGTGCAGCACAATTACAGGGAAAACGCGAAGGGTAACCTCTATAGATCTTTTTTAACACTCTTGGGGCAACTACATTGATCACACTTGCATGCAAACGACTATGTCATAAACGAATTTTTTTTGTGTTCTGAGTTAGTTCGTTGGGTGGTTCTAGCATCCACTATGACATAGATGAATGGAAAGTCCTTTATTGAAAAAAAGAAAGGAAGGCACAGGACCTCTGTGGGAATAAGCAGGACTTTCTAACTACACTACTAGTTCACAGTGACACAGGTTGTACACAGGTTGTACACTTATTGTATTCACCATCACTGGTACTAAGGTGGTATAGGGTCTGTACTGCGGTTTGCCGGACCCCATAAACCACTCTGATCAGGCCACTCTGAACTTCATATTGGGCAAATAATAACTGCGTGTACGGGTCCGTAAGGAGCGTTCACAATAATTTGTGGTTTGCAAAGCTTGTTTGGCCATTCGCCCTTTTTCAAATGCGGAACACTGCCACAGTAAGTGGTGAAGGTCTGCGCGGCAACGCAGCCAGCAGCGATTGCACGTCAATGTCGCAATGTCCGATTGTCGCCGTTTTGCTAAAGAGTATAGTGTGTATGCAGAATTTGCGTAGACCATTATAATGAAGACTTCTTGGGAGCGTAAAAGCTTACATTTGCTGAAAAATAGTACTGGTGGGGTAACCTGCGCAATGCGTTTTTTACTAGCATGACGCAGGGACGTGCGTACGTAGTGCATCGTGGCTACCAAGGGAGCCATATGAATTTAGGGCTCATGCGGGTTCACCCTTAGGGGTGGGGGCAGAGAAAGATTGGTCGACCCACCTGCGGAAGCAGCAGCGGCGTGCGCCGCCGTATTGCCCTCGGGTACACCCGAATGCCCCGGCGTCCAGATAATTTTTATTGGCCTATCGACTTTTTCATGCCTACGAATGATGCCTTGAATAGCAGCAGCTGTAGCATACTCGGACGCTGGGCAAACTATTTCCGAGTAGGCAGCGTGCGAGTCGGCAAAGACACAAAGGCATTTCTGTATAGTGTATGGGAGGCTTGCAGTCGCTCCCCATATGGCAAGTAGTTCAGCATGCATAGGGATACCGTTCGGTAGATGGCACCTGTAGGCCCCAGTGTACTCGGTGGTCTGCGCGCAGATCCATGCTATACAAGCTTCGTCATCGGTAATGGCAGCGTCTGTGTATATGTCGATAGTATCTAAGCTCGCTTTTCTTAGTTTTCGCATGGCGAGAAACTTGCAGGCAGTATTATTGTGACGAGATATGGGACAATGGAACAGTGCAGAGGCTATTGGAATTTCCCATGGGAGTAAGGACTGATTAAGAAGAGGTGCATCATCATGCCGCTGACAATCCTGGGCCAGAAGGCGACGACCTTGCGGCGTGTTTTCCAGGCGGATGTGGTGACGAGTGTGGGCTTCACGGATGACGTCTTGCAGAGGGGGCAAGCCCCCTGTGCTTTCAAGGGTGGATATCTTAGTGTGTTTAGGAAGCCCCGTGATGGTACGGAGAGTAGCCCGATGAAGGCGTTCCAAATTTAGGATGTCCGTTGGAGAGAACGTGTATATAGGTGCACCGTACAAAATCTTTCCAACAGCCGAAGCTCTTGCTAGAGTGCGACAGGCTTGTTGTCGTGCACCTCCGTATTTGTTGGACAGACGACGTATCATATGTAACGTGGCTGGCCGTGGCTGGCCATGCCTGCCACAGTCCACGTACCCACTTTTGTGGGCTGTTGTAGCTGGCTATTGGTAAACCTAAAACTTCGATTTGTCCGTTATTTTATTGTATAGTTTTGTGATCCAATATGGAGTGAGATACACATTTTCGGGTTGGTGCGATTCTTGCCGACTATGCTTATAAGTTGTGTCTTATGTGGAGCCAGCTGCAGGCATACTTTTTTAAGAGTGGACTCTAAACTAAGGAGGGCTGCCTGCAGCGCAGTCTGCATTCATTCTTTGTCAGAATAATCCACTGTCCTCTGTCCATATAATAATATCATCGGCGTAGATGGCGAATCTAACCGTGGTGTCCCATTAAACGTTTTCTGCTGCCCTGCTCATGGCCAGAATAAACAGCGTCAGTCCTAAAATAGATTCCTGTGGAACACCTGTGTCCAAGTAGTAAGTCTTCGGGCTCCATCCAGTTGATGCACCGCTTAAGCGAATGGACCGAGTGGCAAGGAAATTTCAAATCCATGTCTGCGCACGCAGACCTGGGTAGCGCTTAGCTAGTTCTTCAAGAATAGCGTTATAGTGAACATTATCGAACGCTTTCTGCATGTCGACGGCCAGCAAGTATTCAGGTAACATCTTTCTTGAAGTACGATTGATAACGCGCCGTAGCAGCCAAAGGCAGTCATGGGTGCCGAGGTTAGGGCGAAAACCCGCCTGGGCTGGATGGTACCCGGCCGGATTATCTCGAGGTAATGGGACATGCGTGTGTAAATCATGCGTTCAGTGAGCTTAAATAAAGTAGACGTTAAAAATATTGACCGGAGATTCTTGCAGAGGAACTTCTCTTTTTATATTTCGAAATAGGATAAATTAGAGACAGCTTAAAGTTCTCCGGAATATTTCCTGAGGCCCAGAGGTCATTGATTACCGCCAAAAATGCCTCCTGGGCTTCATGTCTGAGGCTGTGGAGTTCTTGCCATGTGATTCGGTCGTGCCCAGGCGCCGATCGAGGACGCCCGTGTTTGATGGTGGCTAGCATTTCTCCCGTGATCAAGATTCGGATCCGGTTGCGTTATGGTGCAGGCTTTCAGAGATGTAGACAGAGCGAGTGAAGCGTGAGGAAAGAAAGTGGTAATAACTTCGTCTTCCACAATGGACGGATCTGCTTTGAGGAACACCTTGGCCAGAGCAGAGTTGCCTTTTCCTTTCACGCTGAGGCTACAAAAAATGCGCCATAGACCTTGGAGGCCCGGTACGCGGCCAAGACGTTCGCAAGTGGAATTGCCAGGCTTCACTTTGAAGTTGGAGCTGATATTCATTGATAAGCTTAAATTGGCGCTTAATTTTCATGAGGTCGGAGCGTCGTTTGCCGTGCGAGTGGTATCTTCTGACTAAATAGTCTGCTGTTTTCCATAAATTGCCAAAATATGTATTCAACGGCTGAGTATGGTCTTCGCATGGCACTGTTTCGTGTGCCAGCTCACCGGCCTGATGAACAATGTCCAGAAGGCCCTCAACTGTCGAGAATTATCCAGTAACATTACTACGAAAAGTATTCCAATTAGTCACTGTTGTTGTTGTTTTGATCCAGATGCGTTTTCTAGTAAGTGCCATGAATATCTGGAGGTGATCACAGCCCCATGACTGGCTGGAGACTGTCCAGTGCTGCACAAATTGGGGGCTGGCGAGCGTGAAATCTGGGGTCGTGTTTCTTTGTGCTTGATGTAGTCCTATTCTTGTAGGGGTATCGGGGGGCGTTACAAATGTCTACAAAAGATAATTCGATAGCGTCATAAAGTAATTTTTCGCGTTTATTCGCCTTTCGGACACCCCAGACAGAGTGATGAGCTTCAAAATCACCTCCAATGAGCAGAGGGAGGTTCTTAGATGCTTGCTTAAGCGTCACCAGTCATGTGTATTGTCCAAAAGAAATATTTCCTGGACGAAAATACGCAGACACGGCCACGAAGGGCTTTTGGCCAGGAGGACAAATTTTAACAGCTACTATTTCGCGAGCATTAGAACTGAGATCAGGAATGTCTAATTGAGTGGCCGGGCAGTCATTACGCACCAGAAGCACTGCCTGGCCTTTGGAAAGCTTCCGCTTATGTGTTATGGTTGGTGTCTGAAAAACATGGTAACCAGGAAGCCAGCACGGGCCACGCGTCTCCTGGAGAAGAAGGAACAAGGAGCGATGCCTTTGAACATAATTACGGATAGTGGAGCACGTTTGATTAAAACTACGACAATTTCACTGCACCCCCTCAGCGAAAGAGCTCACGAGGAAGGCCCTGGTTTGCGGCGCTTATTGTCATCAGCGAGGACATTGCGCTGCAGTTCATCAAACATATTTTGATACCGAGTTTGCATGATATCAAGGGCTTGTGTTAGAGTGTTAACCATATCCGATCGATTGGCATGCTCCATCTTACTAGATTCTTGGGCCCGTTCTTGTCGCAGGAGCCCAATAGTGTGAGAATAGGCGGAGTTCTTGTCTGTGACCAGTTTAGATTGACGTGTCGGAGAACAGCTGTTTCTTTTATTTCGACACCGACTGCGACTTGGCGTTGGAGGCCGATTCCCTTTCTTTTGGTCCAGCATGAGGTCGCGAAGTCTCTGACTCTACTTCCGTAATTCCTGTACTCTTGGCGAAGGCTGTTGATAAGCTGAGTCAAATCAGAAGAAGCGACTGTTTGAGCCCAGGTTACTTTCCGAGGCGTCAGAGGGGTGGGCTGTGTGGCAAATGCCGTAGATGATGAATCATTAATGTTGCGAGGAAGGGCTGATTCAGATATATTTCGTTCAGGACAATGAGGGCTGAGTGAAATGTGTGTGAATGCTCCGCAAGCCGCGCAATGAGAAAACTGCTTACAGTTTGGGTCGACCTCAAGTGGTGCTTTGCCACAGTCTCGGCATACTGGCGGAAAGGAACAGTATTTGGCAACATGGCCCAAACGATGACAGTTGTAGCATGCAACCGGGCGAGGCCGATATTCGTGAACACGGATGACTTCATATTCAAACACTAAGCATTTCGGTAAGGAGTCTGTATCAAATGTCAAAAGCAGCAGCTGTGTTTTACCGAGCATGCGCACATCGGTGATTGTTGCCATTTCACAGCGCAGATGCGCTTTGATGTACTCAATTTTAAGGCCAGGTCTGATCTTTATTACCCCATGAGAGCTGCCGACTGCGTGTGGCTGAAGAGGCGATGTGTCGACATCAATTACTCGCAAGCTACCATTGACTGTTGCCACTAAGCGCGAGAGTGTACATAGTTTGCGAAAATGACCTTCGTCACTATGTGTGATCTGTATGCAGTTACTGGTTATGTCAAAGCGAAGAATTAACATTTCTGCAATAAAGGTTGACGGAGCGCGTTGCTCTATGGCGTCTGTAAGGGCTTGTTTCGGAATGTCTAACACATGCGCTTTGTTTAACGGCCTGATCAAAACAGTATAGCGGGGCCGACTCACCCGTTCGGCGTGCAGTCCGTTTGGCGACACTTGGCGTCGGTAGTACACGGCGTTATTCTTTTGTACCCCAGTGTCGAGAAGATCGGTGGTGCCGGTAGAAGAGCCCACTGCCGTGTCATGGACACGAGGTTTGGTAGACGATTCTGGTGACAACGTAGACTGCGTTGCATCCATTGTCTCGTTTTCGTCAGATAGCGTAGGGAAATCGCTTGAGCTCACTGGAACGCTTGTGCATGCCGTAATCGTTTTCATAGTAGGCGTCATGAGATTCGGATTAAAATGCACCAGGCGTAACAGGTTCACCAGGCACGGCGCGGCCGCGCGGACGCGGTGCGAACGTGGTGCGAACGTAGTTGCCGGCAGCTGTGCCCTAGGGCAGTCCGAGGCTGCTCACTAGGCTTAGGGTGGTCAGTTCACAAAACACAGAAAAAAAGAGAAACAAGTTCTCCAAAAACACTGTCTCTGTGACCCAGGCTGACCGTGTAACTGGCATTCACTTCTGTGGCAACTAACCGTGGTCTATCAGCCGATAAAACTAGTCAAACTGAGAAAAGAAGGAGCCGAGGTCAGGCACATCTGCCTTGGTGGGCGCTTAGCAGCACCCCCCCCCCTCTATGGCATTGTTCCTCATTCTTCCCAAACACATACTACTCGTTACATTATTGTAAGACCTTGAGCACATTATTGATGCTGTGGCTGACGACGACGAATAGTCAGACATGATACTTCTGTCATGAGTTAGAGCTTTATACGACCTACTCGATAAGCAATTTGCATTGTGTGATGCCTGAATGTTACTTTACTACTCTAAAAAGCTTTATTAGGCATGTTAGCACGATACCTAACCCACCATAAAGCCTACATAGTGTCTGTTAGCAACAAAAATTAAAGCTCAGTGGTTGAGTACGGGGCTGCTACAAATTGGGACTGGCTTCGAATCGAGTTCTCTGCCCAATATTAGCGCTTTTAGCCCTGAACTTTTTCAACTGGTACTGGCTTCATTTTTTTATTTAGCCTTACTACCACCCCAAGAGCAAGAAAATAATGTATTCTGAGCACTTCATCAATATACTAGCAAAAATAGCGCTGCGTTCATTATATAAGGCACCAGGGATAAGTGACTTTAGAAGAAAATATTGTCAGATAAAGTTCTATTTATTCTTACCTTGTTAGCCCGTGTATTTCTTGTGGATCTAGCATGCAGCGACCACGCATTAGTTGCAGTGCCTAAAGGGTACAAAAGCAGCAATCATAAGCAGATAGACTGCTCCTCATTCAATGTACATGACCATCGTCTAATTATTGGCTGCTTTCAAAATCCATAATCATAAAAGATTGCCGAATTCTGCTTCGCAGTGCTGTAATTACTTCAGGCCATGTCTACAAGGGCAAGCTGATTCAACCGAACTACATAGTCATCGTGTATTGCCCTCGCACGCTACTCATATAGTACAATAAATCACCACATATCCACGGAGTGAATGAAGAAGAGTGGGGCGAAGCTTCGGAGGGTTTTATCAGTAAACTGAATCGTCTGTCTGCTGGCTGCGTGAGGCCGTCCATTTGTCCGACCGTCCGTACACCAGCCTTTCTCTCTGCGTGTCCGTCTGGTCTCTGATAACTGTATGTATGTATGTATGTATGTATGTATGTATGTATGTATGTATGTATGTATGTATGTATGTATGTATGTATGTATGTATGTATGTATGTATGTATGTATGTATGTATGTATGTATGTATGTATGTATTCATGCATGCATGTATGCATGTATGTATGCATGTAGGTATGTATGTATGTATGTATGTATGTATGTATGTATGTATGTATGTATGTATGTATGTATGTAGGTGTCCATCCCTTTGTCCGACCGTCTATCTAGTGTGAACACTTAAAGCACCGCCATCTCACATTGTATCATCATATATCGGATGGATGGATATGGCTGTACCCTTTAAATCGGGCGGTGGCTAGCGCCACCAAGCCGTAATACCTAATGAACCAAAAACTATATTCATTTTTTTTTCTTAAAAAGTGAGTTTGAGGATTCGTACTTTGCAGTGAAGAGTTTAATTTTCACTCGTGCCTCGACTTTAGCCACCAATCAGATAACCTCCTTCTAGTTACGTCTACCCGCTTAAAGTCTATTTTGCCCTCCCGGTCCCTAAACCCCAGTGCTTTGAAAAACGCAGCGCCATCATCCTGAACTATAGGGTGAAGCCCTTTACAGAACATTATCAAGTGTTCAGCAGTATCTTCTTCCTCTCCACACGCACTGCATACTGTGTCTACCCCTTCGTATTTGGCCCGATATGTCTTTGTTCGCAGTACTCCCGTCCGGGCCTCAAACAGTAGAGAACTACCCCGAGTATTATCATAGATCCTTTCCCTGGCAATTTCCTGCTTAAAGGTTCGATAGGTCTCTAGTGCGGACTTCTTAATCATGCCCATTCTCCACATGTCAGTCTCAGTTTCCTTCACTTTCTTCTTAACCGATAGTTCTTTTTGGTTTGGCCACCTGCTGTTTTCTAAGTATTTACCAGTCAACTTCCTGGTTCGCTTCCTCCATTTCGTATCGACATTCTTTAAGTATAAGTAGCTGAAAACCTTCCTAGCCCAACGCTCTTCCCCCATTTCTCTCAATCGTTTCTCAAATTTTATCTTGCTGCTAGCTTCCCTGCCCTCAAATGATGTCCAGCCCATATCACCTTGTACTCCCTGATTTGGTGTATTCCCGTGAGCTCCTAAAGCAAGCCTACCTATTCCCCGTTGCTTAATTTCTAATCTTGCTTGAACTTCTGATCTCATGCACAAGACCGCATTGCCGAACGTCAGCCCAGGAACCATGACCCCTTTCCATATTCCTCTTACAACATCATACCTATTGTAATTCCACAAGGCCCTATTTTTAATGACTGCTGCATTCCTGTTACCTTTAGTCGTCACGTATATTTCGTGTTCCCTCAGATACTCGGTCCCATTGCTTATCCATACGCCCAGATATTTGTATTTATGTGTAATCTCTAGCGTGACCTCCTGTATTCTAAGCTCACTACCTTCGTTGTCATTGAAAATCATGACTGCTGAGTTTTCCTTACTGAATCTAAAATCTAACCTATCTCCCTCATTACCGCAGATGTCCATCAATCTCTGCAAATCTTCCTTGTTGTTGGCCATTAGCACTATATCATCTGCGTACATTAATTCTGGTAGTGCCTGATCAATAAGTTTTCCTTGTTTGACTAAAGAGAGGTTGAAGCCCAGCCCACTTTCCTCTAATTTTGCTTCTAATCCTTGTAGGTACATCATGAATAATAAGGGTGACAGGGGGCACCCCTGCCTAAGCCCCCCTTTTACCTCTGCAGGCTTGGATACCTGTTTTTCCCACTTTATAACTACCTTGTTACCTTTATAGATACCCTTTAAAAGATTAGTGACTACATGTTCTACGCCTAGTGTGTCCAGTATTCCCCACAATTCCTCTTGAACCACGCTATCATACGCTCCCTTGATATCCAAAAATGCTAGCCACAGAAGCCTGTGTTCCTTTTCTGCTATTTCGATGCACTGCGTCAGTGAGAACAGATTGTCTTTCGACCTCCTGTGTTTCCGAAACCCATTCTGCAGTTCCCCCAGCACCCCCTCATCATCTATCCACGCCTGCAGTCTTTCCTTTATAATCTGCATCGCCAGCCTGTAGACCACTGATGTCACTGTTATAGGACGGTAGTTGTTTATGTCAGCTTTGTCCCCCTTTCCTTTATAGATCATGCTCATCCTGCTAAGTTTCCATCCATCGGGAACTTCACCATCGATTATTATTGTGCTCACTGCCTCTCTCAAAGCCTGCTTAGACTTCGGACCTAATGTCTTTATCAGCCTAATTGGAATGCCATCTGGGCCTGTTGATGTACTACTAGGGACCCTTTTCTAAGCCCTTTCCCACTCTTGTTGTGAAAATGGAGCAATTGCACCACTTGATTCGTCCTTGTCTATTGTGGTGCATAAAGTACTTTGTTGAAATTTTTCTGTCACCCTTGTTCTTATATATTCAATAGCTTCGTCCCCTTCTAGCCTATCACCTTGGGCTGTAGTTATAAAACTCTGCTCTAGGCTCGTCTCATTTCTTAGGGAGTTTAGATGGTTCCAAAATTTCGCAGCTGCCTTTCTATCTTTTTATGTACATCGGCCAGCCACTGAGCTCCCTTCCTTCTAATCTTTTCATTGATCAGAAGGGATGCATCCCTTCTACAGCTTAGAAAGGTTGCCCATTTTCTTTCAACTTCATCTGTCGGTTCACCCCGCTGCTTAGCATGTCTGTGTTCCCTAGAGACTTCCTGACGTTTTGCTATGGCTCTCTTAACTTCCTCATCCCACCAACTTTTGGGTTTGTGTCTTCTTTTTCGGGGTGACTTCTCACGCGTCTTAGCAAGCTCTAACTCAAAGAGTCTAATTAGATTCGTGTATGTCCACACTGTCTTATTATCCTCCGTGATTACTTTCTCAATTTGTTTAGTGGCTATTTCAATTTGCCTTTCTGAATAAAAATTTTCCTGTAGTTGCTCATCTTGTCTCCTTCCCACTTTCACTGCTCTTCCAAAACTTTGCTTGATACGTTTGTGATCACTACCAAGACTTCTGGAGCCATCTTCATCTATGTGCATTCCCCTGAGCTTATCATACATCCTATGTGACATCAGTGCATAATCTATCGTCGACTGAAGCCTTCCTACCTCCCATGTTATTTGCCTTTCGCACTTCTCGGTACTGTTGCAAATGATCAAATCAAGCCTTTCACACATATCCATGATCATTTTGCCTGTCGGGTCGGAATACCCATCTATATCTTCTATGTGCGCATTCATGTCTCCTAGTATAATTATCTCGCACTCTCTTCCTAACTCCTGAATGTCCTTTGATATACACTCTACTATTGCCTGGTTTTCCTCTCTGGCCTTTGCTCCCGTCCACAAGTACACGAAACCAAGGAGTGTCATTTGACCTGCCACTTTCCCTTTTAGCCATAAATGTTCCTTGCACTCCTGCTTGACCCTTTGCCAGTCTGTACTTTTATGATTAATGCCCCAATACCACCCCCTTTCTGCTGCCTTCTGTTCTATTACAATATTCCCACGCGTAGTCCAGATTATTCGGAGGTTGTTCCATGTCCCTGAGATGTGTTTCTACAAAACCGTATACCATCGGCCTCTCTTCCCTTAGCTGTTCCTCTATCTCTTCCCACTTCAGCCTGTTGTTACCACCCTGCATGTTAATATACACTATGTCTGAATTGGCTCGGCGCTCGTGGCTACGTCTATTTATGCCCCGGACTCTACCTTTCTTAGATATTGGTGCCACTTTGGAATCGTATGTGTCCATACCACCTGTCGAAGAGTCTCCCTGGTTGTCT
>WOVY01006573.1:0-104718 GCA_013436015.1 Rhipicephalus annulatus
AAGAAAGAAAGACGTTGGCAATTTCTTCTCCACCGAGGAGACGTCTCGTGCCGTGTTTGCCATGTGTCTAAATGTCCGGTCTCGGCGCACTGTATGTCCGTTTCCCCAGCGCCGTCGTCGGATGTTCTCTATTTGAACAGCCGCAATGAAACGGCCTCGCGGCTATGCGTCGCACGGCACACCATGTGCTCAACTGCGCAACTCTCTCTCGCTGATGCTGCTGGTCAAGAAAGACAAAAAAAAGAAAGAAAAGATTATACAAGAAAGTATACTGACGACATGACTTCTACGTCGGCCAAGTAGAGTACAATACCCTGCTCCCCTGCTGCTTGTACACATATCGTATACGGGCGCGAGTGTGAACGTGCTCTGTGTGGTAGACACATACGGCACTACTTCTCTGCACGCGGGCCACTTTCTCTGTCCACTACAGCGTCCGGTGCAGCCGTGTTGGGCGATTCCGGGCACGACGGTCGCCTTCTATCTTCGGCTCGTACATGCCACCTGGCGACGAGCGTGTGTGCCCGGGCATCTGCATGCGCACGTCATGCGTGATGCCCGAGGCGAGCGGAGCTCCTCGCTTCGTGTTTGGCAGAGTGCCACGAAGACGACAGGACCAGGCGATCGCCGTCGCATACGCGGTTCGCGCGACTTTGTTTGATTGCGTAATCGACGTTATTTTGTCGAAGCCGAAAGAGCTGCGTTCGAATAGCAACGGGGCGCGTGCTTTCGGGGCCCCAAGTGACGACCCACGTGAGAACCTATACGACTGACTCATACGTTTGACTTAGCGTCATCCGGCGGTGGTAGGCCTATTTTGAGCCGCACCGTGACAACAATGTCTGGAAACGCGTCAATCTATCTTTCCAGATTTTCTTTTTTAGCGACAGGCAACGAATTTTGGAACAAATAGGGCGCCATCGTCACGCATGCCTGAGCTTGTTGGCGAATAAGTGATTACACACAGAAATTACTGCGATTCCTCGAGCAACGAATGAGCTCTAGCTTACACTTCATTCTGGATCGGCTGTTTTTTGTTCGTAGCTGAACACAGCCCACTCTCTTTCAGTGTCAGCTTCAATGTACTACACGGAACTTTTTTTCATTCTTGATAACTGTATTACATAGATGCAAGTTATATACTGTAAGACTGCCCGCAGCGTTATAAAAAATATAATAAAGACCAGGGAGTGGGGCCAGGATTGAAGGCCGAGCTCATGCGTGGACGTGCCGTTCTGCTTACTCGACCACGCGGCGAAGCGGGAACGGCGTTTCGATTTTCACCAGTGCCATGAGCGTTGAGCACAGTATAGTCCCTATACTGGTACGCTGTGTAAGGACCTGTAGGTCATATTCATTTTAATTGGACCGTCGCAACTGACTGTAAGTGGTAAGTGAGAACTATGACTTAGCTTTGCCTCATTCACAACTCCCACGGAATTTTGTCCCCTTTCGTTTACCTTCATGTAAATATTATTACCCAAATAAAACCTGAAAACATTGTATCGCGTATGCTCTCCTTTGGCTCATTGTGTCCTGGCTTCGTATGAGTTGTGTCTAACAAGGACACGGGCTTCTCAATCCCCTTTTCACTCATTTCCTTCACTTTATAAACGTCCTACTTCATCCCACAAAATGAAGCACGGACGTTTACCACGTCATCGAAGTCACGACAGTATTCAGAGAGGTGTCCTGATGTCCTGAATTTCCCCTCCTGCCTTCCCCCAAACCCACACACACCTCGTTCCACTTTCTGGAACATTGTCACCCCTGAAGCACAGTATGCACTTTACTGGGAGTACATTGTCGTCGTTCGCTATTCACGCTGATTTTCATAGCTTGAAATACTCGTGAGCTCAAAGTGCAGTACAGTCTGTTTATTTTCAGCATCCTTTCGTTACTGTATTCGTGGTTGTCAGTCTTAGCACGAAGCTCTATGTGGTGGTAACTCTCAAAGGTTTCGTGCTTGTTGCTTCTTGCTGCCCAGGTGAATTCATCGGCGGTTGCTGTTGGTAGGCTCATTGTTACGGCAGCTGGCACCGATGCTCCATTATGTCCACAGTGGTGCAACGGTACACCGGACGGGTGCCCCCTTATCCTTTCGTAGGGCGTTGCAAGTGCCTAACACACACAAATAACGAAAAAAAAAACAGTCGCGCGCTAGAGCAGTGACGGCTGCGTTATGTGCGGGTCCAGTGACCCCGCATTGCGACGCTGTTGCTTCTGACAGCGCGGCGGCCGGCTGGCAGCACTCAGCCGGCATGTTGCGTCTGGTCAGGAGGGGTCAAGAGCGATCGCCTTGGCGGCCCATCGATTCATAGCGGGTTGGTTCAGAGGGATGCCCCCAATCGATAACCCGCGCACATCTCTCCGCCGTTCTGCTAGAGCGGAACGAGTGCACTCTGTTCGGTACAGCAGAGCGCCGTATGTCAGCCTTTTGACAGCCCTGTCTCGGCCGATGCTGGTTCGAAGGAGTGTCCAGTGCTCGAATACCAGACTTCTTAATCTTCACTGGGGTTGTTGTAGAGAGCATTTCTATTAATCGTATATACCAGCCCTTCATACAGGAGGGGCAGGATTATGTATGGTTGCATGTGAATGTAACATTATTATTGTTGTTTTACATCACAAAACCACGATATGATTGATAGAGACGCCAAAAAGGCGGGATACAGAAATTTCAGCTACCTATGGTCTGTTAACGTGCACTTATATGCATATACATATAAAGTACACGGGGCCCAAGCATTTTCACCTTCATTGGAAATGCGACCGCCACGGCCGGGATTCGAGTCTGCGACCTCCGGAGGCAGCGTACGTGAGTACTGCTACTCCGTATATTATTTGAGAACCTCCTAAAACCTTTCTGTTATCTTTTCGTATTCCTGTAAATCGTTCATACTGATGCTCAGCTGCTTATGGACAGTGGAAAGACATCGCCCACCCCCCCCTCCCCTTTTTTTTTCTTTCTACACAATAACGACTTCCCAAGCCTCGCGAAATATGGCATCTCTATAGTAGGCCCATCAAAACACCTTCTTTCAGGAATACAATGCTCAAAGACGGTCAATAGAGTTCTTTCTATAGCGCACCTTGACCACAGACAAATGTATGTTGAATCAATTCTTGCATTTCGTCGACAGAGGACATCGCAGCTGAACGCAACCAAGGAACTATATACTGAGGTTTTTGAGAAAAACGACTTGGACAAGCGGCTTTGACAGTGATGCTGCGTCCCACGCCATAGTTGTGGACTCTGACTGACTGCGTGATTGTACAAGCTGTGTCATCTTCCATCTTTCTTTCCCTTTCTTCCTCCTCTTTCCATCAACCCATCTCGTTCTCACGCGCAGAGTAGCGAACTGGTTATCCTGAACTGGTTAACCTCCAAGCCTTTTCTTCCTTCTCCACCATTTCTCTTCTTCTTTCAGGAAATCATAGAAAAATGTGACGTCTTTGAAAAGTGCAACGCAGACTGGTAAACGAGACGCCATGTGATCCGCGGCGGAACAAGGTGAAAACTGGGGTCTGAGAGCCATCCTGCACACGGCCTCCCATCTACTGACAAAATGCCGTGAACACTCGATATTTCGAACAGAGCTGTCTCGTCATATCCCTAAGTTGTAATGAAGTGATATACTCACCTTCCCTGTGATTTTGAGATGTAGGTTATTCCCATTTCAAGAAAGTATTGTTACTTCCGAGGCAATAATGATCGACTTACATATACTAACAATGTACTCGACTGACTACATGGGCATATTGATCGGGATAATATTTCAAGTCTCTTATCTGCGCTCCTTTTGTGTGCTTTTGGATTGTATTAAATTTCACGACCGCATGGGCTTGGTTTATGTTTCTAATACATATTGCAGCATGTTGAGCAAAGACGCAACTATTAGTATTGTCAGGCCACCAATATGCCTGGTGTTGCATATAGATGTTTATTGCTCTCCCTTATTTGCTTGGTAAGTGGACTGTTTTACTTTTGTAGAAATGTGCTTAAAAATGAAGCGCAGATAAAGGTCGTTCGACCTTAAATTTCACTTGACGTCACTGCGAGGCTAAAATAGTTTGTTTAACCTTGCCTTTAAGCTTACTGGCAAAGGGCAAAGTGACGTTATCGAGGGCAACATTCAAGCAACATCGTTTTGCGTGCACTGCTATTACTCGAAATCTCTCAATATTTTAATGATGCAAAAAAAAGGCTTTATTGTGAGCGAATAGAAGAAAGAGGAGATAGAAGAGGCTTTCCGAATTTAAAGTTCGAACGAGGACCAATGGGGTCGATCTTTGTCATTCATCGCAAGACCTCTTTCACCTATAAAAGGTTTCATAGGTTAACTAGTTTAGTTTGCAGGAATAACTTTTGACAGCCAAGTTTCTTCCTTTTTCTTTTCCTCGTTTTGTTAACAAACCGCGACTAGTTTCGAGTAATCGTTATTAGAATCAATGGCGTCATAAAGTACTTCGCGTCTGACGCAGAAATGTTTAATCAAGTTGTCTTCGTTGTGTTTTTGTTTTGTTTTTTTTCGCCAGCCTTTCGCACAATACCTTTGCTCAGTTTACGATGTCAATCATTTATTTTCAATTGAACAACGACTCCAATAAGTGACCCAGATTATATTATCAGGTTCATTCGACCTCCTTAAAACAAATATTTATGGGAGAACATTATCACGTTTTTTATTTATTTTTTTCTTGCTACAAGCGCTGCGTTGTTGTCTGTGCGTGGCCAGGACATCATGCGAATTTCGAACTCTTTTTTATCACCTGTCGATGGTTTTATGGTTGCCCCCCACAGCACTGTACAACATTTAATGTCATAAGATACGCATACGATATCTTGCCCTGAATGATCCAACGGAGTCTCTGAAATGCATCAAAAATAAAAATACCACATCTCAGTGGTTTTTATTTAATTAACTTGAGACACCGTGGCCTGAACTGGCGAATTACTGTCGTGGCGAATCATAGAAACGCAGAAAGCATTGTTTCGGCAGCATCCGTCGTAACTTCCATGCTATCACGACGCAATTTATAAAAAAAAGGTGAGGTGTTCTCGCGGCTACTATTTTTCACGGCTCTTCTTTTAAGTGAAATCTGGTTCCGGTGGATAGCTTTACTCGCGTTAGAAGTGAAACGGGAAGGAAGATATGTTCATTTAAGAAAACGAATAAAAAATGACGAGCCCATGTATTGACATGATTTTAATACCTTTTTGAAAAGGTCCAGATTAAATTTTCACTCTTTTTGAGAGCTATGCACCACTATACCTCGCTTTAGTGACTTTTCTGAGTGCTCTCCGCTATTTAATTATTTTTTTGTATGTAGCCTAAACTCAGAGGACGCTAATAAATTTTAGGTGGACGATTGCTTGCCGTTTACGGCTTTGAAATGGCCACACCCAGCGAATAATTTTTTTTCTAAAAGGGTTCTAGTAACGAATGAGGGAGGAGATAGCGAAGGGAATTGTGTGACTATATGAAGGATTTTGAGACTGAGTTCAAATTTGCCTTCAACTTTTGCAGCGTGAATTCTTAACTGTAGCCACGTTCTTATAGCCTACCACAGGCGACAAGCTAGCTAAAACAATATAAGATGCATCCATAAATCTCCGTATTCCAGCTCAAACTCGAAGTTAAACGCATTTTTTGTTGCATTTTACATCGATTACAAGCTGTGATTGATTATGTAAGTTTTCCTAATGAACCATCGTAATTCTTCGGAGACTTAGAAATTCTACGAAACCCAACGGCATCTTATTTGATTAGCGAGTCACAAAGCTGCGATTAAAAAAAAATTATGAACCATCTCTCCTAAGGCAATCCTGATGGGATGCGAAGCAGCAGCGGTGCGCACGGCGTTCACCTGCAGTTGAAACAGGTGTCGACGCGGTTGTTGGATGATGGTTTGAAGCGAAACTAGGCATAGCATTTAGTCGAGTAAACGTTTGTTCGAAACGATAAGACACGGGAGGCGGGTTGGGTTTCGTGTAAGTTTCATCGCAGATAAACGAGCCGAAGGAGTGTTTCCACTCGGCTTGTGGTCCAACGTTGCGGGTGATGGAGAGGGTGAAGTGAGTGAGAAGTGTGTTGCGAGCGGGCAGAGGAGCCGGCAGGTACGATCGCTGCAGCCAGCGTTCTGCGGGTGAGGAAGATAGTGACATCGGCGCGCACCAGCGAGGGAAGCGTGTGACGGGAGCGTGACGTCAACGCGCAGCTGCGACATTACCTACTTGGCACCGCTCCTACACCTGCGGTGAGGGGAACGCGTTGCGGCGCGTTCGTATGGACGCACGTACGTTCGGCGTTACACACTTGAGTAAAAGAGCTACTTCGCATCTAAAACAAAAACAGTACGTGCCCGTTATGTATGGAGCTCGTACATAACGCGAGCATGCTCGCTTTCGACCGCAAATGTAATGTTCGCGCGTGCTGCACGCAACTAGCGACGTGACTTCGGGCGAGCGTCTATAATAAGCGCGCCCGCTGCCACTCGTATATATACAGTATAACGAGGCACCGGGGCAATCGCTTACGCGGACCATTTGTCGACCGGCTGGCCGCTCGCGTGCCGTGGTGGCGGCGGTGCATTAATTGTTGAGACCGACGGCTCGCCGTCGCCCATCATCGCCCAGGCGGCGCGGCGCCTTCTGCCAATGCGTGCCCCGTGAACCACAACGACAACTTGGATGCCCTTCACAATACCGTGTGTGTATAAGGGTGGATCTCATAAAGCGCAGGGAAGCAGAACTTGCACGGCACAACGTATATGAAATGACCAGAAGACTCTCCTCTCCCTCGTCGTATTTCTCTTCTTCTTTCTCTCTCTCTCCGTCTGGCTGCGCAACTAAGTGGAAACGTATTTTGTTTTCTTTTATTCCGTCTGCCATGCCACTGCGCGACCGCGAAACCCACAAATTGTCACGCTATTTCGAGAAACGGTACTGCGGCGGTTCTGTTATTCTTGTTTTCATATATATTTTTCTCATGAACCCACCAAGGTCGACTCTCAATCGGTGCCGTCCCGTGTACGTCCTGCGTACTGCCCGTTCTTTCCTTCTGTGATAGTTACTTTTCGCTTGTTAAGATGCACCATATCAGTTACCCGCCACGGTGGTGTAGTGGCTGTGCTGCTCCACAGCTGACCAGAAAGTCGTGGGATCATATCCTAATCCCGGCTGCCTTGGCCGTATTCTCGATGGAGGCGAGAATACGTCCCAAAACCACTAATCATATAGTGGTTTTGGGACGTTAAACCCCACATATCAATCAATCAATCGATGGAGGCGTAAGTGCTTGAGGCCCGTGTATTTATGCGCACGCTAAAGAACGCAAGATGTTCGAAATTTTCGGAGTCCTTCTCTACGGTGTACCTCATTACCATATTACTAGGAATGTAAAAGCCCGAAAATCAATAGTTTTATTGTTAGCCCAACTGCTCGAGAGAAACCAATGTCGGGATTATGCTTACCCCACCTGTGACCACTCTCTATGGACGCGATATTACCGCTGCCCATGCGTGGGGTTCAGAGCATTGCATGGGCACATTTTACACGTGACATTCCGATTCGCGATAACAATGCAACGCACTTGTTGTGCGCTTGTGCAGGCGTATACATTTAAGCCGTGTTCGCCGCCTTCGTGCGACCGGGCTCGTCCTATCGCCCTACACTGAACCGGGGATTCACGGACCGTTCCACCGTTCGTTGTGGGACTTCATAGACGAAGAAAATTTGCGCGAGAATTTTGACACCGTTTACTACTATACCTAAGGGCAGTGTGGCAGCTTGGGCTAGTTAGTATGGGATGACGATAGTTATAGCGCGAGAACAAAACGACGGCACAGAGACAAGAAGGACACGTCTGTCGTGTCGTGTCTTTCGTTTCCTTCTTGTCTCTGTGTCATCGTTTTGTTCTCGCGCTATAACTATCGTCATGCTAAGGGCAGTCTTTCGAGAGAATATTGTTATTAACAAAAAAAGAAACTATACACTGAAGGCGGTTGTCACAGAACGAGCGCTAAAAAAGAGCGCGCCGCCAAATCCTTGCGACAACGGGCGGGAAAAACGCCGCGAGGTAAAAAGAAAAAAAAAAGAAAGCAAACATCCAAGGCTCCCGGGCGCGCGCTCTCCCCGCAGAAGCATGGCTTCGCAGACGAACCTCCTCACCCCACATCGGCGGCCCAGCAAGGCCGCGATTTTTCTAGAACGAAGGAGGCGTGGTCAGACCGAGTGAATCACCCTCCGGGGGGGGGGGGGGCAGTCGAACCGTCTCGTGCCTCTCCCCAGCCTTCGCTGCGCATCGCGCCGACGAAATGAGGAGAACGTTCTGGAAGGTGGCGCGGAACGTATTTAATCGAGCAGCCGAGACGAGAAAGCAGGAGAAGACGTAAAGTTAGCGCCGGAGCGCGTAGGGATTCCGCCGTGGAGTCGGCGAAGGTTCTGCCCGTAGTGACAGAACAAGAGGAGACGGAAGTGAGCGCCAGAGTGCGTAGAGAGTCCGCCGTGTAGTCGGCGAAGTTTTGGTCCGTAGGGACGGCTCGAGCTACAGGCAAGAGTGTGGGTTTACCGCTATCGAGCGAAGACGCGGGCAACAGCTGCGTGTGTGAAGTCGACGGATTTCCGGCGAAGAAGTTTGAAGCTTGGAGAGTGGCCATTTGAGGACGCGAGGTTTCCTGGAAGAGAAACTTCGAGAGCTACGGAACGACAACAACGCTGGACTTTGAGTGAGTGACTCTCGGAAGAGTATCATTCAGACTTTTGTTCCAAGGACTTTGGACTGAATAGGTTTTCTATCTCTTTAGTCCTTAAGTGTCTTGGTTGTTCAATGCATGCGACTGCATTGTAGTGCGTATTGTTGTCTGAGTCCGTTGTTTTGAGTGTGGCTGATTGTACTGTGTAGTACGTTGTCTGATTGGTGACGTATGTAACTATTGTGGAGTGTGCATTCTTGTGTATTGTTTTCGATCTGCCATTTTTGAGAATATATTATTTGTTTTGTTATCAACTCTCGACTCTGACTTGTTCTTTGGGCCACAGCCGGCGTCCGCTGGCGCGCCAAAAAGGACCACTTCTAAATTGTCCACGCTTTCGTGGTGCGGTTCGGGGGGCCGACACTTCGGCTCTTGGAATTAGCCCGGCGATCGCCTCCCTAATAACGGGACAGGTGTGACAATTAATCTGGCGTCCGCGAGACAGGACCTTTTGGTGCACAGTGTGTCGAAAGTAGTGAGAAAGAGCCTCGAGTTGTTGATAGTGCTATCGGAACGATTTTGTGTGTTGTTCAGTGTTCTCGTTAACGAGTACAGGAGAGTGTTCCGATAGACTGATTTAGGCAGATACTTTTTGCACGCGGCAAGGTTGTATTTGCGAGTTGCGAGACACAATGGAGCTCGAAACGTTAGTTGCGCTTGGAGAGAAGATGGGTCTTTCCGGCGCCGAACTACGGAAATGGGTAAGCCAGAAGGAGAAAGAGGCGGTGGAGAGAGAGAGGTTGGCGGCAGAGAGGGCCAAGGAAGAAAAGGCAGCTGAGTTGGAGAGAGAAAAGTTGGCAGCCGAAAGGGCGAGAGAAGAAAGAGAAGCAAAAGAGCGACAACTGAAGGAAGAAAGAGAGCAGCAATTGAAGATGGAGCTGGAGAGAGAGAGGTTGGCAGCTGAGAGAGCGAAGGAAGAAAGAGAGCAACAATTGAAGTTGGAGTTGGAGAGAGAAAAGCTGGCTGCTAAAAGGGCGAAAGAAGAAAGAGAGGAAAGGGAACGGCAGCGTCAGCACGAGATGGAACTCGAGCGGCTCCGTTTGCAACAGCGAAGCGAAACTCCCGTCCAAGCTAGAGTTGAAAGCAGCGAACGGGAAGATCACGGCTTCCGCTTGAACCCAAGCAAGCTGCTCGTAGCGTTTGATGAAAGGAAGGACGACCTAGACGCGTACCTCCACAGATTTGAGACGATTGCAAAGAGCCGGAATTGGCCGGAACATCAATGGGCAACTGCTTTGAGTACTTGCTTGAGTGGTGAAGCGCTCAGTGTGTACGGTAGGCTGACGCCGACCGATGCAGCCAACTATGCAAAGGTGAAAGCGGCTTTGTTGAAGCGATTTAGATTCACTGTGGAAGGATTCCGGGACAGATTTCGGACAGGAAAGCCAGCTGATGGTGAGACAGCTACGCAGTATGCTGCCCGACTTTGCCATTATTTCGACAGATGGATTGAACTTTCAGGGACAGCGCAGGAGTACGATGAGCTTAGAGAGCTGCTAATTAGAGAACAATTTCTTACTAGTTGCCACCCAAGCCTGTCACTGTACTTAAAAGAGAGGAAGGCTAACTCACTTGAAGACATGCTTGAATTGGCAGATCAATTCTTGGAAGCGCAAGGTGGCACTAATTTGGCCAAAGTCAAGAAGGAGTGCCCCGATGATTCGAAGAAATTGGCTCCCGAAGAAAAGAAGCGTGCACCAGAGAACATTCCGCGATTTTTTCTGTGCAACCGAGTGGGTCATCGCGCGAAAAACTGTCGAACGATCTTTACGAGCCCTACGGCAGTAAAATGTTTCAAGTGTGGTCAGACTGGACACAAAGCAGACGCCTGTCGAAACGGAGTGAGTCAAACTCACCAGGTATCCTGTGTGCAAGCGGCACCGAAATCTGATAATAATGCTGTCAGCGATGGATTCGTAGAGTTGAAAAACGGGGAAAAAATTCCTATCGTGGGTGCTGTAATGTCAAAACAGCCAACCAGTGTTACGAAAGGAATGCCAGCGCTGCCTGGAAAAGTTGCGGACAAAAAGATTACGGTGTTAAGAGATACCGGTAGCTCCACTGTTATCGTGCGGAGAGATTTGGTACGGGAAAGGGAGTTAACAGGCAAAACGAAACCGGTTTGCTTAATTGACCGTACAGTTCGGATGCTTCCCGAAGCAGAAATCGAGATTGAAACCCCGTACTTCAGCGGGAAGGTTACTGCTTTATGCATGACGACCCCCCTGTATGACCTTGTCATCGGAAACATCGACGGGGCGCGAGGGCCAAGAGATCCAGAATGTTTGGGAGAAGACCCGTAGATAGAGCCCTCGCCAACACAGCGGCCGCGAGATACTGTGGAGGAGCATCCCGTGACGGATCTCACTATAGCCCGAGGTGAAGCTGCGGCGCAAGAGACAGCGAAGGAGAAGACGATAGTGTCGAATAAGTTCACGGGCCGAGCGACCGGACTTACGTCGGCACGACCTCAACCGACCGACAGTGTAAAGGAGACGGAGTTGGCCAGCCGGGCAAAATGTAGAGGCATTATCAAGCGGGTAAATAAACAGACAGGACCCGTCGAATGTAATGACGTGTTAACGGTGTCGGAAGAGACAGCGATGGCTGAGACGACGCCTCAGATATCGTCGTTGGAAAGGGCTCGCCGAAAAAGAACGTGGAAGCACAAGAAGAGATCGAGCGACCACCGCAAAAAGGGGCGCAAGCGCTGCTCGAAGTACACAGGATAAGGGCTGAGGTCAAAGCAGAATGTGTTTGGCAGGGCTGAGTGACATATGTTGTGTTAATGTTCTTGTTATCCTGTGTCTCAAGTGTATGTCGAGCGAGTCAGTGTTCTGTGCGATGATGTGATGTATAGTGTTGTATAATTGTTGTATAGACAGAACTTTGTACGTTTGTATTGTTTGGAATGAGTGATGAAGTGTTGTAGGCTTTTACCTGTGGCTATATTTCATGTGTGGTGGAATTGAACTACAATGTACCATTGCTATAAGTGATATATTGTGAATGTGAAGTGTCATGAGCGACGGACTAGGTTACAGACTGTGAGAGTGTGTGGTGACTGTTCGCGCTCGTTTGTGTGGTTTTGAATATTATGAGATAATATTCTTAAAGTGGAGGGCAGTGTCACAGAACGAGCGCTAAAAAAGAGCGCGCCGCCAAATCCTTGCGACAACGGGCGGGAAAAACGCCGCGAGGTAAAAAGAAAAAAAAAGAAAGCAAACATCCAAGGCTCCCGGGCGCGCGCTCTCCCCGCAGAAGCATGGCTTCGCAGACGAACCTCCTCACCCCACATCGGCGGCCCAGCAAGGCCGCGATTTTTCTAGAACGAAGGAGGCGTGGTCAGACCGAGTGAATCACCCTCCGGGGGGGGGAGGGCAGTCGAACCGTCTCGTGCCTCTCCCCAGCCTTCGCTGCGCATCGCGCCGACGAAATGAGGAGAACGTTCTGGAAGGTGGCGCGGAACGTATTTAATCGAGCAGCCGAGACGAGAAAGCAGGAGAAGACGGAAAGTTAGCGCCGGAGCGCGTAGGGATTCCGCCGTGGAGTCGGCGAAGGTTCTGCCCGTAGTGACAGAACAAGAGGAGACGGAAGTGAGCGCCAGAGTGCGTAGAGAGTCCGCCGTGTAGTCGGCGAAGTTTTGGTCCGTAGGGACGGCTCGAGCTACAGGCAAGAGTGTGGGTTTACCGCTATCGAGCGAAGACGCGGGCAACAGCTGCGTGTGTGAAGCCGACGGATTTCCGGCGAAGAAGTTTGAAGCTTGGAGAGTGGCCATTTGAGGACGCGAGGTTTCCTGGAAGAGAAACTTCGAGAGCTACGGAACGACAACAACGCTGGACTTTGAGTGAGTGACTCTCGGAAGAGTATCATTCAGACTTTTGTTCCAAGGACTTTGGACTGAATAGGTTTTCTATCTCTTTAGTCCTTAAGTGTCTTGGTTGTTCAATGCATGCGACTGCATTGTAGTGCGTATTGTTGTCTGAGTCCGTTGTTTTGAGTGTGGCTGATTGTACTGTGTAGTACGTTGTCTGATTGGTGACGTATTGTATGTAACTATTGTGGAGTGTGCATTCTTGTGTATTGTTTTCGATCTGCCATTTTTGAGAATATAATATTTGTTTTGTTATCAACTCTCGACTCTGACTTGTTCTTTGGGCCACAGCCGGCGTCCGCTGGCGCACCAAAAAGGACCACTTCTAAATTGTCCACGCTTTCGTGGTGCGGTTCGGGGGGCCGACACTTCGGCTCTTGGAATTAGCCCGGCGATCGCCTCCCTAATAACGGGACAGGTGTGACAGCGGTTCAGTATAAATGGTTCCGTTTTGCGTAATATACCTTGCAACATCACGTTGAATTCCAGAAACATGCTATTTATTCGGCTTAGCTACGAGGGTATTCGCTCATTATGGCGCGAACCATTTCTGACGCTTAACGCCGAAAACCCACAAACGGCTACGTAGGAACTAATCTGCATAGCGGCAGGTCAAACGGCAGAGTCGTGAACAGCGCCAAACACCCCCGAGAAGAAATCCAGGCCGCTGAGTGTAAGTGTTGCCAGCCCGGCTGAGCGAACTTGCGGAGGGATGCTTCCGGCGCGACTTACAAAGCATTCGCGCGAACCTGACAACCACACTCAAGTGTATCAGGGGCCAGCTTAACTCTTTACATTTCACCATTTATGTTTAAAACGCATAGCAACAGTTACTGTTCCGTTATCACGCCGATTGCGCTCGAAACTGGCAGGTGTGCCAAATGAGTAAACGTTTCTGCGTAAGACAATCTTTGCGAACGCGAGAATGGAGACTTGAATATTTTATAAACAATTTTGCGAGCCTTTCACATAGAGCCATAAAGTGCTCAATTGGCAGTATAAATAAATAAATTAATAAATAAATAAACATTAACCATCAGGGGGATAAAAAGAAAGCGTCGATGAAACTGCTATTGAATACAACTAACACGAGCGCATTCTTGCTTCTCGAAAGTTAAAAGATGACCGCAAAATACAAGGGCAGCAGTATTAAAAATTATTACTAAAATGCACAAGCTTTGCAGCCTGATAAATCATTACATCGTAAACTGCGCGCTTTTACACTGTCGTACGCGATCAAAATATGCATATATTTTTTCAAGAATGCAACTTAGAACATTGCTATACATATCTAGTTACCACCCCCAAGACTAACAGGACGTCGCAGCACTGCTACTTCGTATTGTGTAAACCCCGCGGCATCTACTATAAGCAGATTTGGTTGCAGAAGCGGGAGAAGGAAGTTGTGAATGTTGTCGATTCTGAACAGGCACCGAAACTTGTGACGTCAGGGAGGCTCAGAGTTCTGGCACGCAGGTCTAGCGGATCGCGCGATAATAGGGAGTTTTAGTATATAGCGCACCGCGACCCCTTGCGATACGGTTGCTGCCACTGCGCATGCGTCGTAACGCGAGTCGTTGTTCGCGTTCGCGGACCGCACGCGAAAAATCCGAAATTTCGTGCGGTAATGGCGGCCCGCATGCGGCCCGCAAGCGCTGATTTCGGGGCTACGGTGTCGCTGCGATCGTGCGTTGCGGTTAGCAGCAGGGCAAACGCTATTCTAAAACGTATATGGCGCCCGCTACGCCCGCAACGCCCGCAGCGCTTGCAAACGGTATTCTAAAGCTCCCTAATAGAGAGTTTTAGAATAGCGCACCGCGAGCCCTTGCGGTGCGGTCGCTGCCACTGCGCATGCGTCGTAACGCAAGTCGGCGTTCACGGACCGCCCGCACAAAATTCGAAATAGCGGCCACGTGTGCGGCCCGCAAACGCTGGTCCCGAGGCTATACGGTGTCGCTGCAATTGTGGGTTGCAGTTTGCACGAGGGCGAACGCTATTCTAAAGCTCATATGGCACCCGCTCTGCCGGCGACGCGCGCGCAGCGCTTGCAAACGTTATTCTAAAGCTCCCTAATGTCGATACGTAAGTGGCGTGCCGGGACACGATCCATCTTTCTGTGAAATGAGCGTGCGCCATGAGGTGCGGCAGCACACGCGCACGGCATCTCCACGTTACGCTAAGTTTCTCAAGGTCACAAACTCTCGCAGCTGCCGAGGGCGGCACGCAGTGCGACTTTTTTTTTAATGATCTAAATGACACGCTGGTCGGTTGCACTGCAGACATCGCCCGTGGAGAGCTTTTCGATCCACGTAGCTTGACATCTCTCTCTCTCTCTCTCTCTCTCTCTCTCAGTCGTAAATATTTCCGACTTTCAAATCTTCGAACGACGCGAAACGGACAAGTGGTTGAAGGCCGTCGCATTTCCTTTATGGGGGAAATGCATGGATCGAACACTCTGCTACGTGCAGCATGCGACTTCCTATAAATGCGTAAAATTTACACGACTGGATGTCAAAGTTCTCAAGACTTGTTTAATCCGAGTGGGATTGTTAGAATAGAGCGTATTGCAATTTTCCTCAATTAATTCTCGTTAAAACGTAAATAATCCTTTAATTATTGTAGATTCGGTCACGCTATGCATCATTATAGACCGAATTCAGTAACCCCCTCGAATTACATGCAATAGTTACCTGATCGTAAGAAGTATTCCTCTAAAACAGCAGAAACCTTTCACCTGCAACATCTCGTTAAGCCCGGTACAGCCTTTATCAAAGCTATCATGTCCAATCTTTTTTTACCGGAAGTAATAGAAAGAAACCTTAGGTAACAATAATGCTTGATTGGCTCAGTGTTTGCGGTATCTTCCTCGCCTGCAGTGTACATAAATGGAATAAATAGGTCGGGCCTCTACATGAGGACGCCGAAGGGTTATCACGAGGCGGTGATGACTCGTCGGGTGGCCCGCTTGGACACTTACGAAACCTTCCTATATGCAATGCCACAAGAAGAAGTTAATGTTTATTCAAAAGAGTGAGGAGAAGTCGACCCGGAAGACGTGTCCCTAACCTGCTATACTCCTCGCCCGGGTATGCGGTAAAGCATGGGTGCTTAAATCATGTTGGTCACTTCCAGATGCAGCCCCGTTGAAGCTTCTGAGTTAGACAAGCTTGCCCCGCCGCGGTGGTCTAGTGGCTAAGGTACTCGGCTGCTGACCCGCAGGTCGCGGGTTCGATTCCCGGCTGCGGCGGCTGCATTTCCGATGGAGGCGGAAATGTTGTAGGCCCGTGTACTCAGATTTGGGTGCACGTTAAAGAACCCCAGGTGGTCAAAATTTCCGGAGCCCTCCACTACGGCGTCTCTCATAATCAGAAGTGGTTTTGGGACGTTAAACCCCACAAATCAATCAATCAGTTAGACAAGCTTAGTCGCTCGTTTCGAGAGTACGTGATATGCTGTGAAAACTTTTTGTTCGCGCAGCGCACATCCACTCGCAGGAAAACATGTCGTCGGTATAACTCATTGCACAATACCACACAGTCACTGTTATCATACCTTCCTCCGACCTTATCAGAAGTGGAATAACAGCCATATACAGCAGAATGTCCGCGACAGGTTATGGTGACGCAATAATTTTTTCGCGAAGTGGCTTAGAATCTTAATTTTAGACAAATACTGAAAACCACCTTAATTCTCCAAACCGGCTGCGGCTGGAACGTAAGCAAGATAAAACAATTCAAAATGCAAATCCCTGAACGCATTCACGTTCTTGTACATGGTAACGCACAGGGCATATTTTTTCGTGCGCGCTCAATAAGAAAGGTCTCTGAAATCAGTTAAATTACCGGTATCACTGAATATCCGTGGAACCAACTCGAATGCGTTCAGCAGCTGATATTTTAGAGCAGGGTTACTTGCTGCCAGTGTATTCACCGGCTTGATGAATTCTTCTACAGATGATTTGGCTATTTACCGGACAAATTGCACCCGGAAACGGGCTTCTCTTTTCGCAGTAGTCATGTAAAAGCATTTGAATGCAACTCTATACCGATGCACGGGTACATGAAAACTAAGGTTCAACTCTCCGCTGTTAGGACCGGCGCCAGGTCTGACAATGGATCGGCGTTCCTTTTGATGTTCCTTTTGAGTCGCCAAACGGGTGGGCGGCCGGTGTCCGCCATGTATTGTTCCCACCTGGCCGGAGGGTGCGGCGTCCTGCCGCCGCGGCGCCGTGAGCAGTTCGGGAGACCACCGGTGCAGCTTCTTCTTTGGAAGATGACGGCGGCGGCGGCGGCCGGGAATCGTCCCGCTAATTGAACGAGTCGTTCGGCACCCTTTGAAGCTTGTTTACGGCGGCCCTTTCGATGGATGCAGTCATCAACTCCAGACCCCTCGCCCAGCGACACACCTTGACGGGGGGGGGAGCCGCGTTCGTGCCACATGGCCGTGCGGTGACCACGCTTCAGTTTTGAACGTTCGCGTGGACCGTGCGTGCTCGTCACCCTCGCGGGTAATGTGTGGTCCGTGATTGGACGGTGCCATCTGTACGCGGTCCCCGATCTAGGGATCTGGGGAGGACAGACCCTTTATAATGAGCCCCCACGGCTCATTCGGGGTGCTTTTTCGAGTGGAGAACTCGCCATGTACGAAGAACGCCACTATATATCTAAACTTTCTTATTGACCTCTCTCTAATGTAAATAAACGTCTGTTCTCTGTTTTCCCATATAAGCATTGCTTCTCGCTATAAGGGACGAGTCCGATGGGAGCCAGCTACCAACGACGAGACCCACAGGACCCAGACCACAACAACTGGATGGCAGCGGTGGGATCGAGCTCATCGACCAGGAGGCAATGCTGAGACCTGCTGTCTGGAGGACCTAGAGTCGGACAAAACTGCTTCGTGGCATCTCTGACAACACGGGAAGGAACGCGTCCGAATTCATGACTGCATAGGGTGAGTGCACTGCTTTTCTTTGCTGAGATATCACCAGGCTTTGCGTAGGATTGTAAACAAAGCAGTGATTTGGTAACGGTTGACGGAAGTATTGATAGTACGTCAAAGTTGTTTAGTTAAAAGAGTTAGCAGCACCAAGGACCGCCATGAATTTGAAGGGACTAAAAAAGCCAGAGTTGTTAGAGTTGGCCCGAGAGCTGGGCCAGGTAATTGCCGAGACGAAAAGAAAGCAGGAGATCATTGACGCCATCGAGAAGATCGGGGCAGATGACGATGAGCTGAGCGAATGCTTGGAGGCTATTACGCAAAGGAAAGAGGAGCAGAGGCTCCGTGAGGAAAAAGAGGAGCAGAGGCTCCGGGAGGAAAAAGAGGAACAGAGACGTCGTGAGGAGAAAGAGGAAAGAGAACGTATCGATCGTATGGAAATGAAACGCCTAGAAATTGAACTAGCAAAGGCTCAATCAATGAACGGAGCTAGCGCAGTGGCACGAGAAAGAGAGCGCCGAATGACAGATTTGATGCCATCCTACGCGGTAGGAGGGGACATGGGTCTTTTTCTGGTGCACTTTGAGCGCACGTGCGAGAGGGAAAATTTTGCTAAAAACACGTGGCCCCAGCGCTTGCTTACGCTGCTGCCGTGTGAAGTAGCTGACATTATAGCCCGTATGGGTAAAGAAGACGCAGACGACTATGACAGAGTCAAAGCGAGTCTGCTCAAAAAGTACAGACTGTCAGCGGAGGCGTTCAGGCGAAAATTTCGTGAGATCGAGAAAGCCAAAGACGAGTCATACCCAGAGTTTGCGTACACCTTAAAGGTAAATCTGGAGGAATGGCTTGGAGAGGAGGGTGCGCTTGGCGACGCGGAAAAGACTCTGCAGTGTTTTGCGTTGGAACAATTCTTTCGGCGTCTACCTGAAAACATTAGGTACTGGGTTCAGGATAGACAAGGAGTAGATACTATCACGAGAGCGGCAGAGCTCGCAGAGGAGTACGTAAATCGCCGTGCCCTCGAAGGCAAGGATGTCCCTAGGAGGGAGATTAGTAAATATCGGGCCGACAAGCCTCCGCGATGGACAAAGTCGGGTCGGTATATGCCGAAGGAGGGTTTAGACTCCAAAGGAAGCGGTGATGAGAAAAACAAGAGAAAGGAAGAAGCACCCGAGAAAAGGGCGGAAGGGCAACAGAAAAAGGCGTTCGAGGCCAAGAAGCCGATAGTTTGCTATAACTGCCAACAGACGGGGCATATTTCTTTGGGTTGTAAGAACCCGAAAGTTGTGTTAATGTCACTCTGTAGTAATGACGAAAACATGAAATTGCTAGAACCATACATCCGAGACCTAGTCGTGAATGGCCAACCGTGCCGCGTGCTCCGCGATTCGGCCGCCACTATGGATGTAGTGCACCCGTCCTATGTCGAGGAGAGTCAGTTTACAGGAGAATGCGCGTGGATAAGACAAGCAGTAGAGACAAACAGTGCCTGTCTCCCAGTAGCAAGAGTCCGCATCGAAGGCCCTTTCGGTGTTCTAGACACTGAAGCTGCCGTTTCGGCACATCTCCCAGTGCAATACCCGTATTTGTTCTCAAATAAATCAGAGTACTTGCTGCGACAAAAAGGAATTGGGTTCAGTGAGGGTATCGTACAGGCCTTAACTCGATCCAAAGCAAGGGAGCTCGCCGCTCAGACAGTTTGTAAAGATCCGGTGGCAGACGAAACAGCTTCAGCGGCAGAGCCTTCTTTACCTGGCACGAAACTGGACCGCCCTATAATGGAGCCTCAAAACACAATATCTAAAGAAAGATGTAAGAAACCGGATGAATCCGAGGCATCTCGAGAAGTAGAATGCACTATAAAGCTGTTAAATGTAAGTCCTACAGAACTGATAGTGGAACAGGAAAATGACTCCACTCTCCGTAACTTAACGCCAGACGCGAAGGAAGGGGTGGCTAAGCAAAACATTCAGTTCACCAAGAAGGGGGGCGTCTTGTACAGAAAGTACACGAGTCGAAAAGGAGTTCGGTTTAATCAGCTAGTCGTACCGTATCCTTTCCGCAAGGAGCTGCTGCACCTGGTCCACGGAGGTTTGTGGTCAGGGCATCTCGGCATCAAAAAAACAAAAGAATGTTTGTTACGGGAGTTTTACTGGCCCGGCTGCTTTCGGGAGGTGGAGGCATTTGTAAGAAGCTGCGACACGTGCCAACGCGTTGGCAAGCCAGGGGATAAGGCTAAAGCACCTATGAAGCTGGTCCCCATTATCACAGAACCGTTTCGCAGGCTAGTTATAGACACAGTGGGTCCACTTCCTGTAACGCAGTCCGGGTACCGGCACATACTCACAGTGCTCTGCCCGGCCACGAAATTCCCGGAAGCAGTACCGTTAAAGGAGCTCAGCTCGGAGGAGGTAGTTAAAGCGCTTTTATCTATCTTTGCACGTGTAGGCTTCCCCGCAGAAATTCAGTCCGACCAGGGATCTGTTTTTACAAGTGCACTAACCTCGACATTTCTAGAAAAGTGTGGCGTTAAAATCATCCACAGTTCAGTGTACCACCCTCAGTCAAATGCTGTAGAAAAGGTACATTCAGTCATGAAACGGCTGCTACGCGCCCTTTGTTATGAGCAAAAAGAGGATTGGGAGGCTTGCTTGCCCGCAGCTATGTTCGCGCTTCGGATCGCTCCTCACGAATCAACAGGGTTTTCGCCTGCGGAGCTTGTTTACGGACGTGCTCTTCGCTCCCCACTTCGCATTGTTCGAGAATCTTGGGAGGGCCGGGCGGACGACCCTTCGGTAGTAGCATACGTGCTTGAGCTGTTGGACCGACTTCACGCAGCTCAAGAACTAGCGGAGCAGGAAATGCGCAGAGCTCAAAACAACGCTAAGCGCTATTATGACAAGACAGCCCGGACGCGAAGCTTTCGAGTAGGGGAAAAAGTGATGATACTGAAACCCTCACTGAAGAATAAACTTCAGGTCCAGTGGGAGGGACCTGTTGAGGTAGTTCAGAAATTGTCAGACACAAATTACTTGGTTACTGGACTGGGAAGGCGTAAAACGCAACAGGTGTACCACACTAATCTGCTCAAACCGTACCAGCAGAGGCATGCCGTTGTAAACATGTCGCTCAATCAACCGGAAGAAATGCCTATTGATTTCCCGGAGTTAACAACAGAAAACAAAGACATTGGCGAGACTATTAGTAACCTGGTAGAGCAGGCGGAGTTGGAGCCAGATCAGAAAGCGGAACTGAAGGAACTATTGTTTGACTTTAAAGAAACATTTTCAGACACACCTGGCAGAACCAAAGCCCTAGTTCATGATATTGAGCTGACATCTTCGGAACCAATTCGTTCTAAAGCTTACCGCGTTTCCCCGAGGCAACGGGAAATAATGGCCGCGGAGATAAACCGAATGCTCGAGCTAGGAGTGATCGAGCCAGGAGAGAGTGATTACACCTCGCCTCTGATCTTGGTTGAGGTCCCAGGGAAAGAGCCGCGACCGTGTATTGACTATCGGAGGCTCAACTCGATTACAAAGGACCAAACTTATCCAATTCCGCATATTGAGGAAAGGCTTGAGCAAGTCAGCAGTGCCAATTTCATCTCGACTTTGGATTTAGTCAGGGGATACTGGCAGGTGCCTCTAACTGAAAGGGCTAGTAGGCTTGCGGCGTTTATTTCCCCGATGGGAACATTTCGGCCGAAGGTCCTTAGTTTTGGATTAAAGAATGCCCCTTATTGCTTTTCTGGCCTAATGGACAAAGTGTTACAGGGTATGGAGGACTTTGCCCTCCCGTACCTAGATGATATTGCTATTTTTCTTCTTCCTGGATAGACCACATGAAACACTTGCGAGCTGTGCTATGTCGTCTGCGTGAGGCCGGCTTAACAGTGAAGGTTGCGAAATGCCAATTGGGGCGCGCTGAGGTAGCTTATCTAGGGCATGTAATAGGCCAAGGCTACCGCCGGCCGTCAGAAGTAAAGCTGGCCGCAATAGACAACTTTCCCCAACCACGAACCAAGAAAGACATTCGGTCGTTTCTTGGATTGGCCGGTTATTATCAAAGGTATATCCCGCGTTACTCTGACATTGCAAGTTCCTTGACAGACGCTCTTAGAAAGACTGAACCCCAGACCGTAAAATGGGATGGGGCCAAGGAACATGCATTTTCTACGCTAAAGAAGGCACTAAAAAGTCAGCCAGTGTTGAGCGCGCCTGACTACTCTAAGCCGTTCATTCTTCAGTGTGACGCCAGCGACCGGGGTATGGGTGTCGTGCTTTGTCAGAGGGGAGAGAACGACCAGGAACACCCTGTACTGTATGCCAGTAGAAAGCTTTCTGTTCGTGAGGAAGCATACAGTGCCTCAGAAAAGGAATGTGCCTGCGTTGTTTGGGCTGTGCAGAAGCTAGCTTGCTACATCGCCGGTTCTAGGTTCACAATAGAGACTGACCACTGTCCCCTCACATGGCTACAGTCCATGTCATCGAAAAACGGCCGTCTTTTGCGCTGGAGCTTAGCTCTTCAACAATACACCTTTGATATCCATTACAAGAAGGGTAAACTCAACAGCAACGCAGATGGTCTGAGTCGTTGTCCCTAGTACCCCGAGGGCTTCAAAGCGATTTTCTGCTTTCTATCCTCGATTTGAGGCCCACTAGTTTTCTGTATTTATCCAAACATGTGTCAAGTGTTTTGTTTAATGTCTTCAAAAGTGGCTGATGTGGTGTTGCGACTCGGCGGGGGCCACAGGAATAAAGTTGAGGTAGAAGGAAATGACTTCCACAGGTGAATCTAAGTCTGGTGATTCTGAGTAGGGAATTGCCGTGTGCTTGCTCGTGTGTGGGTGTGCTTTCGGCGCAGTCTCCGCAGTTCCTCATTTGTGGTGGGCGGAAGATATGGTGGAGAGGGGTCACCTCATCCCTGCGAGCAACGCCCTCTTGGTCAATGATCATCGGATCCAGTGTTCGGGACAAAAATAATAGAGGAAGAGCCGACAAGCTGCAATACAGATCCCGCTGCACAGTACCTGCTGGCCACTGCACCTCGGGATCTTCTTTCCCCGGCGGAGAGGCTGTTAGGACCGGCGCCAGGTCTGACAATGGATCGGCGTTCCTTTTGATGTTCCTTTTGAGTCGCCAAACGGGTGGGCGGCCGGTGTCCGCCATGTATTGTTCCCACCTGGCCGGAGGGTGCGGCGTCCTGCCGCCGCGGCGCCGTGAGCAGTTCGGGAGACCACCGGTGCAGCTTCTTCTTTGGAAGATGACGGCGGCGGCGGCGGCCGGGAATCGTCCCGCTAATTGAACGAGTCGTTCGGCACCCTTTGAAGCTTGTTTACGGCGGCCCTTTCGATGGATGCAGTCATCAACTCCAGACCCCTCGCCCAGCGACACACCTTGACGGGGGGGGGGAGCCGCGTTCGTGCCACATGGCCGTGCGGTGACCACGCTTCAGTTTTGAACGTTCGCGTGGACCGTGCGTGCTCGTCACCCTCGCGGGTAATGTGTGGTCCGTGATTGGACGGTGCCATCTGTACGCGGTCCCCGATCTAGGGATCTGGGGAGGACAGACCCTTTATAATGAGCCCCCACGGCTCATTCGGGGTGCTTTTTCGAGTGGAGAACTCGCCATGTACGAAGAACGCCACTATATATCTAAACTTTCTTATTGACCTCTCTCTAATGTAAATAAACGTCTGTTCTCTGTTTTCCCATATAAGCATTGCTTCTCGCTATAAGGGACGAGTCCGATGGGAGCCAGCTACCAACGACGAGACCCACAGGACCCAGACCACAACACCGCGTAGAAGAGTGGGAAGGTTCGGCATTCCGTATGTCAGCGGCAGGTTGGAAGGGATAGTCTGAAGGTGGAAATATGTTTGGGCAAAAAAGAAGGAAATACACTCATATGCACACCAATGATCTGAGGGGAAAACACACACACACACACACACACACACACACACACACACACACACACACACACACACACACACACACACACACACAACATACATGTAGTTCTTTCCCATATTGCGCCTCACTCTATTTCCCTATACCCACCAAGCGAAGTCGGCCAAGACGTGGGCCTATAACTTGTTTTAGTTATTTAAATCCTTCCAATACACCGCCCTGACACGGTTATACGTCAGCAGATCCACACCAGTAGTGAAGATAGGTGGTCCGCCCACGGCTGCAATCCATTCGCTCTGCCAGTGGCATTTTTTTTTCAGGACCTCCCAAAAGTTGTAGCAGCAATCCATCTCCGAAGGTTTCTCGCTTGCAGGAAATCAAGACATAATATATGTACTGCATGCACTCGCATCCGTCTTATTTGCTAGCTCACGTACTACATTCGGTGCGTTGTCTGGGCTAGCCCGTAAACGCAATAATTTATGTTTTCAAGCAGCTCTCCGTAAGCATTCGGAAGTGCAGAATATATGGACCAGAGAGGGTCAGTGTGATGGCACATTCGAAGGTTTGTTCAAAAAAAAATGACCCGTTGGGCTAGTTGGTTCTGCGTATTGTAGACTTTAGTGCAAAAAACGGAGACCAAAAAAGAATCCGACGAACACAGCGCTAACTATTAGGTTAGTTTTATTTAAAAAAACGTCGATGCCCTGCCGCGGTGGTCTAGTGGCGAAGTGAACTCGGCTGCTTACCCGCAGATCGCGGGATCGAATCCCGGCTGCCGTGGCTGGGGTTTTCAATGGAGGCGAAAATGATGTAGGCCCGTGTGCTCAGATTTGGATGCACGTTAAAAAACCCCTGGTGGTAGAAATTTCCGGATACCTCCGCTAGGACATCTCTCATATACATATGGTGGTTTCGGGACGTTAAATCCTACATATCGATCAATCAATCAAAACATCGGCATATGTAGTAGGGCGAGTATCCACATATATAGTAGTTATTCTGATCATGTGACTATTTGCAATAGTATTGTTAGCTTGCGTTGTGTTTATCGGGTTCTTTATTATTGCCAGCTTTTCTCGCAATACACTGCTATAAAAGTTTTAGAAGGGCTTTTTTTTTCAAATGGTGCAAGAATTCCAAGAGAATGCTTGCCTTCCACCAAGTGGAACTGCGGAAGGAGGAAACCAAGTGACAAAAAAGAAAACGAAGAGCAATTATAAACTAGGGGTAGGTCCTTTGGAAATATAGATAGATAGATGTGGGCATATAAAGCAAGCTTTCGAAAATTCCAATGCACGCGCAGTAATCTACAACTTAATCACGCATAGTAAACAAGAATCGCTTTCGTATTCCCTGCAAATACTTAGAAAGCGTGTGAAAGTGGGTTTCCAGCGAAACATTATTGCAGACCACATTTGGTAAAGCGGATTCGATCCAGCCATATATTAAGACGCAAGCACCATCAGTAAACGTTCGGACTTTCTTTTTTTAAGGTCTTGCTTGCTTCGTAAGAAAACAGTTCATTTTTAGAGTACTGAACAATCTTAAGTCAAGGGTCATGATGATGATGATCATGATGATGATGATGATCATGATGATGATGATTACACTTAAACTTTGGCACACAGTTACTCCAGGGAATTCTACACGAGGTGGTACAAAACACAGGCTTTCTTATCTCTCCCTCTCAAGAACATAAACAGGAAATCGAGAGAACATAAACAGGAAATCGCAAGAATGTAAAGAGGAAACCGGGCCCAAGGCATGAAGCGGTGCAATCGGCAAAAGCGGTTCGTCGTCTCCAGTCATTTTTTCTTAGCGCATTTCTCATTGTTTACACTATATAAGAAATGACACTCCAGCTCAAAGATTACGGGCGCGCAACAACGATGCTCTTCGCATTTTCCGACGCCCCGCCGCAGCCACCGTTACAAAGCGTGCGGGTCTTATCGACGCTAGTCGTCGCAAAACCACGCCGAGTCGGTCGCCGTTCGCTCATCATCTTCCTCCGCCTCTGAACCCTCTCGCCTCAAAATCGTCGTCGAGCATAATTTACCACGAGCCGGTTTGGGAAGCGTGCCCGCTTCCTGGCCATTAAATCACTCGCGCGTCGAGCGAAAGCGGGCGTTTGGAGACTGCCGTACGTCAAGCCAGTTTCTGCGTGTGTGTTAAGCGACGGCGTGCATTCTCCCCTTGGTTGCTGGAAGAGGATTCTCTGCGGCCAGCAGCCGCTGCAGTCGCTGCTTCTTTGGCATGCGAAGAGATAGATCACACACTCCTCGGTTGGCCGGCCGTCGTCCGTTGGCTAGCGAGCGGGCGGGCGCATAGTTTGAGAGACGCGACGCGCTTCGCTCAAGGGCGGCGCGGCCCGGCTCGCGAAGAGCAACAGGGCGCCGTTTGCGAAAGGCTGATGCTCGCCGAACCCTAATGAAAGCCGTCTATCTCCCGCGTGACACGGAGAAGCCACGCCGGCCGAAGTGCTCCTTCGGAAAAGGGGCAGGAGGATGGAGAGGTTGGAGCATTGGTACGAACGACGGAGCCCGCCGGGAAGGAGAAAGAAAATTATCGTCCACTGTAGCTGGCGAGAACACCACAGGGGGGGGGGGGGGTTGACAACTAGAGTTAAGAAAAAAAGAAAAAAAGAAAGACAGAAAGAAAGACATTAATGCTCACAAGTGCGATCCTCGCACAAGCTAAGAACGGCGCTTTAGCACATTCTCCACTAGAAAACAAAAGTTGGCAACGAAAGCAAACATCCACGCATGTGTTAGAGAGGGGGCGGTTGCACAGCAGCGTAAAACTGGCAAATAAGCGGCAACACAGCTTGGCCGGATAAACGCGCGTTAACGGGATGAACTGAATGCTATCTGCGGGCGACATGGGGACAGTAAGCGAGAAGCATGTAGAAGACGTTGGTGAGCGTTGTAAAAGCTGACAGGCTTGAAATACAATAAAGCAACAGAAACATGGACCGGCGTAGAGGAAGGAACGGCGGCTGTTGCCTGGAGACAGAATGTATAGACGGGGCGGCCGTCGGTGCGATATGGTTAGCGGAAGGAAAGATAAATATATGCGTTAATAAATAACGAACGAAGAAGCGAAGGCCGGCGTCTGGTCAAGCGCAAACTGTAAGATGATTTATAACCTCAGCCGAAAGACTGACGTCGTTCGATCAGCTCCATATGCCGAGACGTGCAGCGGAAGTTTTGTGGGGAAGCAAGGGGTCAGTGGCCGAGGACGCTGCATGGATTGGTGAACGTGTCCCCCACTGAGTCGGGAACATTACTCGGTCGACCACCTTTTTATAGCTGGCGCCGGCTGTTAAGAGCAGAACTGAGAAGAACACCGAGAAACGGTAAATCAAGTTGAGGGACAATTATTTAATCACCGCCGAACCGTAGAAATTGCCCTACTTCTCTTACTTTTTCGAGCTATTCTTTTAGACATTGTGCGCAGATTTTTTTTTTGCTCCCCCTTTTCCTTTAGTGTCCGAACAATCATCGATGCCCGTCCTCTCCGCAATTAAAACTTTGATCAACATTATTTTTTTTATGTTCCTGAAACGTTATTTTGTAAACTACTCGAACAATCACTTGTAGCGAAAATGATATAATACAACGTGAAGTTGTTTACTTTTCGCCGAATATTGATTTCTTTTTTTCGGAGGCCGCTCTATAGAACGGTGACACGCGGCCGACAATGGCCATTTTCTCGCTCGTCGAAATAGATCGCTGCTGCAGTTCCATTAAAAGCGGCGTCGGGTGGGCGATTCGTCCTCTTAAAAAACATCTAGGGGAGAATTTCTTTTTGTGTGCTTGTCTCGCTACAAAAGAGTTTTGTTTATCTATCCATAACGTACCTCCGTTAGTATTCGCAATTTAACATTTTCTTTGGCCTGCTCGTGCTTGCTTTTCTCGTAGTTCGACAACAACTGGGAACACGCATTCATTTCGCCCCGCCGTGGTCGTCTAGTGGCTAAGGTATATACTCGGCTGCTGACCCGCAGGTCGCGGGTTCAAATCCCGGCTGCGGCGGCTGCATTTCCGATGGAGGCGGAAATGTTGTAGGCCCGTGTGCTCAGATTTGGGTGCACGTTAAAGAACCCCAGGTGGTCAAAATTTCCGGAGCACTCCACTTCGGCGTCTCTCATAATCATATAGTGGTTTTGGGACGTTAAACCCCACATATCAATCATCAATCAATCACGCATTCATTTCAAGTAAACAAAGTGAATGTTGACATACCGGATCCGTCGCTCAGGTTTCTCAACCGATATCACATTAGCCGAGTGCGTCGCAATAAGAAGCAGACATGTCCCCCGAGCGATATTTTGTGCTATTGCGATATACTGCTATTAATTTCAGATATTCTCAAGGTGAAGATGGGTTGAAGATACCCTGTCATATAGCTCGCACTTTACCCTATCACTTTCGCTTCTTTTTCGTTGCACGGACCGACAGCACTTTCTCCATCGGTCACACTTGAGACACACATCAATTACACGTTTACTGATGCGTTACAACACGGAGTTGTAGCTGCCCTGTGGCACCCCAGACACACCAGGCAGTTGGGGCACTGCCAATACGATCGATATTTTAGTACGGCGATCTGAATTGAAAGAGTGTAATTTAAGTGCATTAAATAGTAAGAATAGTAAGAAGCGATAGAAGAAGTTAACTTAGGTCTGCATGCAACGTAGAAGCAAGCGTATCAGTCTACCGAATCGTTCAGTTTCGTCGTTTCGAACCTTGTGTGGCTAAGGGCAAGCCTCGTCTTTTTTTTTCATCTTCTCTCACTTAAAGATAAGAAAACTGACGATGAGCGTGTGAGGGAGGACAGTGTCCAAGCGAACTGAGGAGTTGCGACTAGGTGTTTGTGGCCTTGGTGGTCATAGTGGGAGTCGAGTGATAGTGGTCATAGAGGAAACGCCGATGAAACTAGACACCAGAAGAAATGAACTAATGTCTAGATTATATATTCTGCATCGTGGCAATTGAAGCTTCAGAAGCCAAGCTACCCTCAAAAATATATCTGGCGGTTTAGTAACAAGATGTAAAGCATTTGAAATCAGGACGCAATCATAGTTTAATCCAGTGATACATGCGATGCATGGAAAAGAGCGCAGCGTGATAATGGAGTGACTTATGGAATGTTTTGTTGTTTATATATGTTATACATGCTATGCTTATATATGTTATGAATCCTATTTATTTATTCCATATAGACTGAGGGGATTCAAGATCATCGTACACAAGCTTTCGCAGACGGCGCAGTTTGTTGTATGATGTAATTTCTGTTTGTACATGTTTGTTTGTGAAGAAGTTATCATTAACTTTCTCATAATCAAGTTTCCCATGGTTAAGACTTACCTGTTTAATCATTCTGATCATATTAACAAGTAACAGAAAAAAACGTGTGTGTCTCCTGCGATATCATTTGTTCCGGAAGTTGAAAACACGGAGCGGGCGTTGTTATATACTCACAAACAATCGACTCGCATGTCAGAGCAAACGCGACAGTAAGAACGAGAGTTCTACCTCACCTCTAACTGTGCAGTCGCAATGAGCGTTCACCCCTACCCACTCATTACTTTGTTTTATACATCAACGTCACTTCAGACAAGTTGATGCCATTAAGCGGCTTCGATCAGCATAATCCTCCAAGTTTACAGCAGAAAACACGAAGTATTGACGATGCTCTTTCATTGTGTCTTCCCTCACATGAGTTTTAGGCATACGGTTGAACGAAACGACCTTTTTGTTGTTAAGAATAACAGACTGCGTACAGGGGTGCAATGAAGATCGCGGGTTGTTTGTTTCTTTTTTTTGCGTACCTTAATCTATTAGCTATGAAGATGCAGTTAAAATACAAATACTCTTCCTACTGTTCGTGTTAAACTTTTCAGGTAGATACGCTAGCGCGTATTCTTCGCTCATTATACGCCAAATGTTTTATGTGTGAATCGCTTAGCCCGGCGCGCGCTTGAGCCGTTCACATTCAGGCCACCCTCTGGCGCGCGTACAAGTACATAAAAAACATTTTATTTCAGTTTTTACACGATAAAGATTATCGTTGTTTACGCGCCAAATGCCCCCCTCCCGCTATATGGCATTCTGTTCCATGCACCAGACAAGTGACTCTGCTGTAACATGCGTGGACGATAATCGAGCACGTTTGTGAAAAGCAGTTCATGGCAAAGCGAGCTGGTATGAATTCGCAATCGTGCAAACATGCTAGCAACTCTGTTCATATCTGCAATTGGAGTGTCTAAACGTTTTTCAAAAAAAAAAAGCAAAAAATTGGCATTCCAGAGTGGGCACAACGAAGACCTATTTGGTTCATATGCAACAAGTATTGAAAGCAAGGAAGGAATGACGATACAAAAAGGAGAAAGCAGGGAAATTAACCAGACAAGTTCTGTTGGCTGCCCTACCCTGGGGGCAAAGGGAAAGTAGAGTAGGGAGATGAAAGAGACAGAGGGAGAGGAGCGCAAGAAGCAAGATTCTCCCATAGATTACTGATGCAACAGCATAACATTCCTTCTCTGGAAACACAAAAAAAGTTTGCCAGTTCAATGCATTTGCTTAAGATTCTCACTAGAAATACATTACATTATGCTAAATTACAAACAATAAAGGAAACTGGAAACAAAACCAGGCGATCGTTCATAGGCTGCGTCTTTTTGCGTGCGCTATTGACAAAAGCAGTTTCTTGTTTTCAGGAGCACACACACAGGATATAGGATTATTGTCACGTCTTTGCATGCTTGCTCGTTTCATGTCTGTCTGTCTGTCTGTCTGTCTGTCTGTCTGTCTGTCTGTCTGTCTGTCTGTCTGTCTGTCTGTCTGTCTGTCTGTCCGTCCGTCCGTCCGTCCGTCCATCAGTCCGTCCGTCAGTCCGTCAGTCCGTCCGTCCGTCCGTCCGTCCGTCCGTCCGTCCGTCTGTCTGTCTGTCTGTCTGTCTGTCTGTCCGTCCGCCCGTCCGTCCGTCCGTCCGTCTGTCTGTCTGTCTGTCTGTCTGTCTGTCTGTTTGTTTCTTGTTTGTTTGTTTGTTTGTTTGTTTGTTCGTGTTATTGGCAAACGTTCACCCATATATCTATAGGATGCGAATGAGCGTCACGCTTGCAGAGCTTACAGAAATGTAGTTTCCGAGGTGGTATAAAACTCGACCTCTCCACAACAAAGCTGTTAGGACAGAACAGAAAAAAAAGACGGAGAAGTTAACTAGTTAACCGCCTGGTTTGCTACCCTACACTGGAGGATCGGGAGAGGGGAATGTAAAGATAGAGAAAGAAGCGCCACTTAAGCAAATACACGCACAACACGCGCCATGTACGTGTAATTTTCACGAACGCCTTACGCAGAACCCTGATACCCGCCGGCCCATCACGTAACCCATCACGTAACTCCATCAGTTACCCATCACATAACTCCGAAACGAGGAAACTCGCTTCGACGGCCACGAATAGTGAAGGCAGGCGAGTCTGATTGTGAGAAAGAGTTTGTAGTTGAGCTCGAGGCAGCCGTTCGACGGCAACTTGTACGACGCCAGCTGTGAGTGCGGATTCGAAGGAGGCGATGTTTACTTCAGTTGCAACGATGCGCGGATGTGGAACCCTGCTCGGCTGTCGCTAAATCCAGGCCAGCCTACAAGGGGACCGCGCGCCGGAAATAGGAGCGCACAGATTGACGAGCGAGCGCCATGGCTGCGCGAGAAGTGGGAACGGCCGGGTTACAACGTGAAAATTTACGTGCTTTCGAGAAAAAAAGTTTTGCCGCGCAGTACCTATACCCGCTTCTTTAACCGCGCCGCTTTCCGAACGCTCTTCCATATAAATGGATACCGAGCGCTCGGTATCCATATATATGGATACCGAGCGCTGCTGCTTCCTTTCTCCTGTCTCATTATTTTTTATTATTAGTTTGCTTATGATTGTAATTTAAAGAGCCTTGTAGTTCGGTTGCTCGTTGCCTCACTTCCTGGAAAACGATATAATACATTTATGTCCCGCTCAAATTTCCTATTGTCGAAAGACATGGCCCCGAGCGGACGACGGCACGATATTTTTATATGTTTGTTCCTGTTTCCATAAATAACACTTTATTTTTGTTTTTCTCTCTCTCTCTCTCCACGTGAACAACAACGGCGGCAATAAAGCCAAAGTCATGTTTGGTAATGGGAGTGCTCGGTTCGGAGCTTTTTGCCACAAACAAGCAGATATCACACCATACAAACACACAGTCGTGTCACCACTGGTAAAAATGGAGATGTGCAAATATAAATATATATGTTTCCTGATGAAAACTATTTGGTCATCGCGCTGTCATCCGCCAGCTTCGTGGTTTCACTCAAAAGAACGGAGCGGCCATCCCGGAAAGCCCTTAGTATCAGACCTGGCCGAATTGCTATTTGAACGGCGTAGCTTTCCCCGAAACCTGTGAGTCTTTCTTTTGTAGTTTCGCGTTACGAACAGGTAGAAAAAGATACCTTGTTCCCGTTTTCATGCTTGAGCTTACGCGTTTTATGGAAAAAAGAAAAGGGAGTACTTGTCACTGCTGTTTGTACATTATTTTTACACCGATATTACCGTGTTTGGTCAAGCATTCTTCCGGTTAATCTTTCTTCATATTTGTTTACGGCTCTTCACTGAGAAACCGTTTAACCATTCAATGCGGCTCAGGCGGAGTGGTATCATTTTCATTATCGCAGCCTGCTGGGCGAGATGGATGAAGGAACTTTACTTGTTGTGGGCGAGATGGTTGGGGCTATTCGAAAGAGAAAACCAGTGTAATAAAAACGACGACCAAGCAACAACCAAGCAGGCGAGTCAAGGTGTCATCTTGTCTGGTTGTTATGTATCACTGTCTCCATGTTATTTTTATTTTTTTTGCTCGTTCTCTCTTTTCAATAGCTATATAATTTTGTCCGTTCACTCGCTTGCTGGGAGCTGACACGAAAAAAAAAGCAGCTTCGGCAAGCTTGAAGTGCGGAGCTCGGCGTATTTCTTTATGTCTCTTCATCGTTCTCTTTCTCTGGATTTTCTATCTCTTTTAGGGGTGAAACTTTAAAGCGGCACCCTTTCGTCCCCCGTAGTATGTAACAAGTATAACATTTTGACTTCCAAGGTGGTGCCGGTGAGAGACTTCTTCTGTGCGTTGTTGAACAATGAAAAATAGTGCTCAATGTACATGTCAATGGCTGCTAATGGGGCATGAGAGACAGGAGCATTTGGCTTTTAGTTAACGCGCACGCTGCGATCACCATTAGCAGCCATTGGCATGTACATTGAGCGCTATCCGACAAGAAAGGGTTGCTACGTCATACTCGCTGGGTGCAACCTCCTTAGCTTTAGAAAGGTTTAGCGAGCGTTGAGCCGCAGTGCCATGAATACAATGAACTTGTATATACCATGAATGAACTCGAGGTGGTTAAAGGTGGGAAGTGGACCCGAAGCGCAAGCCGTAAGAAAGTGTGCGTGTGCCACCTCTCGTTTAGTCCTTGGAATGTCCGCTGGACGGCGGTGCTTCTATATGGGGAATATATGATGAAAAGATGCGAGATGGTGGTACTTGGAGTGTTGAATAGATGGACGAACGGACACACAGACAGATGCATGGATGGACGCATGAACAGACGCAGGGGCGGCTGCATGGGCGAACGCAGGGATGGACGCACGAACAGACGCACGCACGGACGGGCTGATGGACGCATGGACGGTCACACTGACGGACGCATGCACGAATGGAAGCAAGAACGAATGGACGGTCGAATTCTTCGCCCCACTCTGCATCATTCACTCCATGGATATGCTGCCATTTTCTTTATCTCAATTTGTTTCTATTTATGTAGATTTCTCTCTCTCTCTCTTTCTTCGCTTCTTTCTCTATCTCTTTCTCGTTTTCGCTCACTTTATTTGATTCTCTCATTTCCTCTCTTTCTTCATCTTCCTTTCTCGCACTCTATATTTTTCATATCTGTTTTTGGTCTGTTCATATATCTTCACCTTCTGTTTTTTTCTCTGTCTTTCGCTCTACTTCCCTTCTTTCTCTATCTTCTATATATCATTCCTTCGTCCGTCAGAGTTATCACGTCCGACACTGGACAAATTGTCTCACGTGCTCCGAAGGCGAAGCAGCACATCAAGAAGAGAACCGAAGAGGAAGAAGAAAATGAAGACAGGGCGTGCCAGAGTTCATGATTGTGCAGGGTGTGCCGCCCTGCACATACTAACTGTCCGCTATTATAACACGCTCTCCCACCCAGTCGCAGCGCAAGGTTTCGAATGTCCGGGTTACAGACAACGCAGCCACCAGACAGAGCACGTACAGCCGTCATGAGAAAGAGGCCCGTTACAGCGCGTGGCAAACGCTAAGGCTGCGAAATATCGCCCGAAGCAAATTGTCACGGGTGCTCTCAGAGCTGCAATTATACAATATAGATGGTAGTGAAACGTGGGTAACGCACATTCGTTCAGCAACTGACGAAGCGCCTTTCTTTCAAAACGTCATCGCGACGACCTCTGCGAACAAGCAGCATTTTGCGTCAACAGCGACGCGGTTTCAGAAAATGTTCGCAGGACGCCTCCTTTGTTTCCGGCATAAGAACGGCTCCTCCTTCTTTCGCTCGACGGCACGAATCGCCTCAGCACTCGCGACGCTGCTTATAAAAATGCGCCACGTGTGCGCAACGTCTTCGAGCGAACGGAATGCTTGATGCTTACGGCGCGGCAGAAATTTAAAGTCCTGCGCCTGAGGCTTTCAGCCGTGGTGCCCCGGACAAACAAATATTATTCTGAGCCGAGTGGCACGAAACTCAACTTCGTTTTTTTAGGCGCGCGTGCTTTGTCAAGCGCTTAAGGGACAAGCATGAGTGAGTCGCAGTGTTCTGACGCATATTTATTTCTCACGTTCCTCCTCTGTTTATTATAATAATATTACTTATTTGTTTATTTTTTGCGTGGCTGAAACGCGGTCAGTGTGGCACGCTCGGCTGCTGCGGTCTTCGAACGAGCAGAGCCTAGTGGGCGGCTGTAAACAAGTATCAGCCACAAGGCAGCGTCAGTGGACGGGACAAAACAACTCTCTCGAGATAACGCCTAAGCTCGGTGTCATTTGCGCAGGCTTCGAAGTCAGGAAGCACTTTGGCGCCTCGCTCTCTTCCGCGGCTCTTAATATTTTGCTAAGATGCCAAAGATGCCACTTTAGCCACAGCCAGAGGATGTCACCTCCGCGTTATTTCACCACCGGCACGATTTGGACTGAGACAGCCCCGAGTATAGTGTTCCTGAGGAGCCCGGCTCTGCGTGAACAAGATAAGGTACGCCGGCGGAGATGTAGTAGACGTCGGTGCAGGGATCGTATCTTGAGAGAGGTGCTATATAGTGTGGGCAAAGTCGTGAGTATTGCTGCCATATACGTGCGTTTTTTTCGTTTCCAACACGTTCAACACCTTCTGCGTTGAGGACGGTCTCGGCTTGCGTTTCTTTCGCGCAGCTGGACTCAGACAGACTTGAGAAGACTGGGCCTGAGTTATACCATGCATATTAATTCTTCCTTTATTTATTTATTTATTTATTTATTTATTTATTTATTTATTTATTTCGGTTTAACCAAAATTTCAGAGTGACGCTCTCTATCGTCGCTAACAACGTCGCACTTCTGAAGCTAAAAAAATCATTTTAAGTGTCTGAAAACGGTGCTATGCTCGACAGATAACAAGAACTTTCACCTCGTGGGCACAAAACCATAACTATGCATACGCAACCAAGCTGAAGCAGTGTCAAGGTGGATAGCAAGGGCAGAACGAGGTCGTTAAATGCGAATATGAACAAGAACTTATGCTGGCCCGAGCAAGCAGCGGAAGCACGCAACTTTTTTTTTTTTCAAACGCACTAGCTCAAGGAATTGTGAAGTTTCGTTTAAAAGCCTTTCTCGGGCTCGCGTGAAGAAGCAGTAGCTGCTGTAATTAGATGACAAAAGCAAATAAGAAACACGCTGGTTTCGTTTTCAACGTGTAAGGCCTCGTTGCTTGCTACTTGCCCCGTACGAAATCTCGCCAATCTAGTTGGATGTTTTTTTTTTTACATATCTGATCGCTGTTTTAAAAACGAAAGACTCGTTCGTTACACAGCTTCTTTACTTGGCTAGCGGGGAATATAGTACGACCACCACTTCACGCTTTAGAACGGCCGTCGTAATTCTCTCCTGATCGCCGCTTCACTCTACGAGCCTACTGTGTACGCGCTCCGTAGAAAGAAAAGCGCTCGTGCTAGCGAGCGCTTTGTGTGCACTACGCGGGGGGACGTTAGTGGCGAGGTATAGTGCGCAAGTGATGGGCCACTTCCTGGGGGCTGCGGGAAACCGGGGCTAGGCGACGACGATGGCGTTGACGCCCGCACGTTGCCGCCCGCGCTTCGTCGCAGTTCAAGGGACGATGCTGTGTGCGACAGGGGGCGCGCAGAATCCAAGGGCGCGTGCACTCAAGGCCGTTATCGCAACGGGGCGAGCGTTGTCATCGCGGGTGCGCAACGCGGTAGCGCCGTCACCCAGGTGGTGACGCCCCATTTCCCGATAGCTCGACTCCGTGCCAAGCAAGTATAATGAAGGCGCTCGCAAAAAAACCTCTACACAATGTTAATGTGCGTGTTTGTGAGCGATATAAATGGCTAAGCTTAAAGGAAGTTCCGGCAGGCATGTCATAATCGCGGCCGCACGCAGTTCGAAACTGTTGCCCGACTGGCCCGGCGTCTGTTCCCACTTTTTCATCTTGCAGAAATATTTTGCCCTTCCTCGACACATGTTAGCCAACCGGACTCTGCATGGTCAAGTTCCCTGACTCTTCACTGTGTATTGCTCTTTCCCCTCCTATTCGCTACGCTCGTGGACCCCTTAGGTTAGTTAGTTGCCGAGGCAATATATATATATATATATATATATATATATATATATATATATATATATATATATATATATATATATATATATATATATATATGCAGGGTCTCGGTACCTTTTTCATTAAGTACTTCCACCATGTGCCAGCTTTATCATAGTATAAGGTGCAGAGCACGAGGTCGCCCGTACGAGACCGAGTTTTTTTACGTTTACCTTACGTGGCACGAGGGCCGAATTCCTCAATACGCTGACGCCATTCTTAATATACGGCGGGGTGCAGTTCAATTTAAGTGCATGCAGATCTACACAGAGGAAGCTAAAATACAGAGCCGCGGACTGATCTTCTAAATAGACGGTACTAATTAAGTGTACAAAACGAAAAAATAATAAAATAACACTACTAAATTACATTAATCAGGAAAGTGTGTTTCAAATGCACATAACCATGCCGATACGTGTATACGCCTGCGTGCACTATCCTGTGTATCTAAAGAAGAACTCGTCGTCAATGTGATACCCCGCTTTAAACATTGCCTATTGGTGTTGCGAAGCTTGCGCTGCATGACTGTCGAAAAGCAGCCATTATTCACAACACCAGCGAGCCCATTTCTGCAGCTTGTATGCTTGGACATGAGGTTGTTTATTGCTCGCATCCTTGAGAACGGCTTGGCAACGACGCTGGGAAATAAAAGCGCACTATGTTTTCACAGCGACCCACTTTCTACCACATAAATTTCTTGGCGTTTCTTGTATGCTAGTGTACTCTTTTTTTTTTTTCAGGCGGTCTGAAGTGTCGCGACTGGCTACACGTGGTAAATATACGTCAAGGTCGCTGCAGCCAAGCACTCGACTATTTTTTGCGTATTTAGTGCGACTCGCGCTTGAGCCAAGCATACGAAATTATGTGCATAGATTGCACGTCTGCGTACTGGCGTCAGGGTGACTCGGTCGGATGCGCCAACTGAACGTGTATCTGTAACAGGCGATTTGCATGTGCACGTTCAAGCTTTGTGCGTCACGAGTACGTGCGCGTAGTGTCAGAGGGAGTACAGAGATGAGGCTTCACAAACATGCGCGTTCACGGACACGGATACAAGTACGCAATTTTTTTTCTCGCTGGGTTATAATACAGAAGCCAAATGTTCATGGAAGGCGGAAATGAAATGTGTTATCTTGTGTCGGTCTTTCATAGACGTGTGCTTTTGCGATACTTCATTTGAGTATTACGAAAATGGTAGAGCTTGATTGATTGATTTGTGGGGTTTAACGTCCCAAAACAACCATATGATTATGAGAGACGCCGTAGTGGAGGGCTCCGGAAATTTTGACCACCTGGGGTTCTTTAACGTGCACCCAAATCTCACCACACGGGCCTACAACATTTCCGCCTCCATCGGAAATGCAGCCGCCGCAGCCGGGAATCGAACCCTCGACCTGCGGGTCAGCACCCGAGTACCTTAACCACTAGACCACCGCGGCGGGGCAAATTGGTAGAGCTTAGTCTTGTGAGTTGTGACTTGGCATGTGTTGCCAAGCAAGTTACGTAATGCCTGGAAAGTTCGCCCGCACAAGCGATGAAGTACGCATTTCGTGGGCCCGCATGTCGTCACACGTAGCTACTGAAGAATCACTCAACTCTCATTCAGCAAAACATCTCGGTGTATAGGTCATATTATTGTCATAGACTGCCTGTAGTCGATTGATTCTCAAAAATAATCACTCACTCACTGCCACAGCCTGCTCCGAAAGTACACGTCCAAAATGCAATCATAGTGGCTGTACTTCTCTCGGGGAAGGGGGGAGGGGGCACTCCCGTGATTTGGGGATGGGGAAAGGGCGCGGATCTAATGTTGCACCTCCTGGCTGTACAAAAGTGTTCACGTTCAAAAAAAAATAAAAAGGAAACACAAGCAATCAAGAAAATAGCAAAATTACGACACCTATCGATTGGCATTAATATTGAAAGACCCGTTTCCGCACATCGCTTTAGCGATGGAAGGGAAGTGCCGTCACAAGGGCGTGGATTTCTCAGGACACGTTTCAAAACATTTCATTTATTATTATATGGTAACGAGGGTGTTATTTTTTGCTCGTTCTACACAGATCGTGTTATATATAATGCGAACATAAAAACAAAATCTAATTGGACTGTTCCTCGGAGCTAGATCAAAGCATGGCTATATGAAAAAAAAAGAAATTGTGTTATCTGAGCGAGTTAATTAAGGCGCGTGACATACACTCACATCACGATTCAAGCATGAACATTGATACAAAAAGTGATACGTCAGCAAAAATGTAACGAGCGGTAGTGCTATGACAGAGTGGCATAGCAGATAACTGCACGTCGCCGCTCACGTGTGACAAGCCATGTAGCTAATTGAAGAAAGTGATAGACGTAAGCTTTATAAATAATTGCTGGGCTTTTACCTGCCATGACCTCGATTTGCATATGGGGCACGCCGTAGTGAGAGACTCCAGATTAATGTCGGTCACATGGGGTTCCGCGAAGCACAGTGGATGGCGTGCTTTGATTTCGATGCGATCGAATTGGGGACACCGCGGCCGGGAACCGAGCCCACGTCCTGCAGCGTACCGGCGCGACACCTTATCGGCTGAACTACTGCGCTATGCCGCGAAATGTTCGAACTGCTACTACACGAGCTTGTGAGAAGTAAAGAATGTTTTAAAAAGTTATGCAATCACAAGCCGACAGTGACAGAAAGCTAAACTGCTTGGTTCATGTTAAAAGGCGGGGAAAGTGAACAAAAAAAAAACGTGGCTGATTCCTCTGTTTAGGAATCGGTATAACACGAAAAGTATGCATCTTCTCCGAGGTAGTTCAGCGTTTATTTTTTTATTGTTTTGCCACATGGGCGAACCACTGAATGGTACGACAACAATGTCACGCGAAGAACGGCAAGCAGCTTGAAACTTGCAGCGCGCACCTCAAGCGGAAAGCACGCACGAAATTAGCATCACCCAAGACGAGCGCGGACAAACAATTGTCACAGCTCGACACTTAAAGCAGGCTACTCAAACAGAAATAAAGACGCACGAAACGCACGCACAAGTATACACACGACAAGCTTGAACAACTGTCAGAAGCCTCGCCACGGTGGTCTAGTGGCTAAGCTACTCGGCTGCTGACCCGCAGGTCGCGGGTTCGAATCCCGGCTGTGGCGGCTGCATTTCCGATGGAGGCGGAAATGTTGTAGGTCCGTGTACTCACATTTGGCTGCACGTTAAAGAACCCCAGGTGGTCTAAATTTCCGGAGCCCTTCACGAAGGCATCTCTCATAATCATATGGTGATTTTGAGACGTTAAACCCCACAAATAAATCAATCAATCGAACAACTGTCAGAAGTCGTGTGTGAGCAGCGCGCTCCTGTCGTAAACGCACCGGCGCCAGCGAGCGAAGTGACCTTCGTGTTCCCTCTCACTGCTGTAACTTCAAAGCAAACTTGCGGCGGGAGGACAAGTGGACCAAGCGCCTGAATAGCGAGATAAGCGCGCGCGCGAGTGAGTGACTTTACCTCGCCATGTAGAGAGATAAAAAAATAACTTTTATTTTGAAACCCAAGTCCGGGTCTGTACGCACGCGCGCATCGCAACGCGTGGGCTGGCGCGGTGCGAAGACCTGCACCGCGCCCTCACGCACCTCACGCCATCTCGCCACTGATGAAGAAAATGCGTTGAAGTTGCTGAGCTCTGAGGACCGGTGACGGTGCGTGGTTTATATAAATGGCTCGCCGTTAAATGATTGATTTATATGTGGGGTTTAACGTCCCAAAACCAACATATGATTATGAGAGATTCCATAAGGGAGGGCTCCAAAAATTTCGACCACCTGGGGTTCTTTAACGTGCGCCCTATCGCCGTTAACAAGCTGAATGACCTGCGCTCAGTGGCGTAGTGGTCTGCGTCGCGCGCTAAAGAGCGAGAGGTCGCTTTTTGGATGTTACAATATCTAAAAATAGTTTTTATTGTTTTTTCAGTACGGTACTATATATTTTACAACGTCACATTAGTGAACATGAGTACTACAGTGAAAGCCGTTGTAGACCACGGCATAAACCACTTTCATGTTTAAAAAAAGAATAAATAAGTCTGAGGCCGTCCTCTAGGTTGGGTATACCCCCTTCTCCTCTAAAATGGAGAGGAAGATATTTCTACTAAACGAAAAAAAAACGTTTTTTTTTAATCGTCATAATCGTCATTCGTGTAAGTAAATTGTTGATGGATAACTCAGAGCCAATGTTCCTTCCTTGATTAACTCTATATGTGCGACTTTTATAAATATGTGTCTAATTACGAGAAAGATTGCTTCAACCTCTAATACGAACATTTAGGAACAGCGAGCGCGTCACGTCTGGTTGCGTTCAAGGACACAAACAGAAGTTAAAGAAGGAAAAAAAAACTAGGACCGGCTTTTGCTCTGTAACGCGTATCTTTCGTGTAAGTTATAGCAACGAGGTTTTTATATAGCTCCATGGGATGATCTTACGTCCTTCCGTGCATGGAAGCGAGCACGTGCGGGAGCCCTTTCTGATATCCCCATTTCCAAGGAGCACTCACGAGCGAGCAATAAAAGCGGACCCTTCTCGACATAATTGCCGAATGTTTCTACTTCGTATTTCTAGCGCAATAAGGAAGCCGACCGTTTAGACGGCTCACTGCTATCACGTAACAAAGCGATGTGTATTAAGAGACGCGCTATATGTGGGCCGCCTCAATTACAGGGACCCTCGCGACGATATATGCTTCTATCACTATTCTTTGGAGTAATATTCCTCGCGATCATTGCGAAGTTCGAGGAAATGCGGGTTGCCACAACGACAGCCGAAAAGAACTTGAATTCGGAGAGGATACGAAGGTTGGGACGCAGCAACTGGGTGGACGGTCGTGTTTAGTGCGAGTAGCGTTCAGCTGTGATTGGCCGCAGTGGCGCACGTCCCTTCTTCTTCCTGCAGCCCCTATCTTATCAGTGCTATAGCTTTGTTGAACGTAACAAACCAACTAGCCCGACAGTCTGCTCTCGCGTTTGGTGCACCGTCCTATTTATCGGCAAAGAGGGAGTCCAGAGTGTTTTAAATAACACCAAGATAAAGCGTCTTGCAGAAATAGTAGACTCGCCCCGCCGCGGTGGTCTAGTGTCTAAGGTACTCGGCGGCTGACCCGTACGTCGCGGGATTGAATCCCGGCTGCGGCGGCTGCATTTCCGATGGAGGCGGAAATGTTGTAGGCCCATGTGCTCAGATTTGGGTGCAGGTTAAAGAACCCCAGGTGGTCGAAATTTCCGGAGCCCTCCACTACGGCGTCTCTCATAATCATACAGTGGTTTTGGAAGGTTAAACCGCACATATCAATCAATCAGAAATACTAGACTCATTAACTAAAAAAAATTAGTCACTAAGTCTACCGAGTCTCGAGTCCTCTCAACGTCAACATGGTATTTTGTGGATTGTTAGAGAATTTTAGGTGACTTAATTGAACTTGACATTGTGCTTCCTCGAGTTCCTCAACGAAGATATTGGTTATGTTGAACGCGCCGATGCCATGTATCCCAAGGAGGATATATTGGCCTTTATTGGTCGTTTCGTTTCCACAGACAAGATAAAAATTATTAATTGGCATACCTTTTTGAAAAGCAAATGTGCAATTTCGAGAACAGATATCGGTTAATAAATCTTTTTAGGGTTCTTTTCGCATTAGACACCCCGACTGCTTACTTGATACAGTTTTAAATCCCGAAGAGAACGTTCAGTAGGAATAAAACAATTATAAGTGGAACTGCGAGTGAGTTATTACTATGGCGATCATCGTCGATCTGGCAGTGTTTGCATTAAAAACGCAGCGCCTTGTTCATCAACCTGGCGTCTCACGAAACACTGCGCATGGCTGTATCATTGGCGCAAATTTCTTTCACCAGCATTATAAACGCACGAATAAGAGTGGCCCAGCAGCGATCACCAGCAATCTACATCTGCATATTTCCTGTTTTTTTTTTTTGTGACGCTTACGTGTTAACAGGATTAGGACTCGCTTCTTTTTATCGCGCAACTCAACTCAACAAATGATCCACTTCTGCTTCCTTCGTTTATTTCTTTGATCATACAGCTCTGATAAGGAATGCAAGACACATTCTACATGATTACTTAGATGTAATTTCAGTCGGCTATTCGAGCACCTGAGAAAGTGAAGCAAGTTTTATACGCGCTGGTAGGCATGCTATTGCAAACTTGCGTAGCACTGACAAAGACGTATTTGTCATTCTTTCAGTCATTTCGTCTTCGCCTTTGCTACACGTCAGTTTAAATCGGAAGGTTGGATGACTGAGAAGGAAGTTGTGCAGACCTTGGAACCACGACATGTGTAAGAAGCAGGTGAGCGATAACTTTAGCTAAAGTTGGTGCTTGGGGGTGTTGGTACGACCATTGTTCCTCGTATTGATGGACTATGGTACGACATAGCGGAAAGAACCCAACGTGAAAGACGGACCAGAAGGAAAAGGTAGCATCTCCATTTTTCTTGCGCTCTGTCTTGTGCCGCGTCTTGCGCATTTCTTTCCGCGACAACGTTAACGTGAGAAAACGAGGAGGTCGGCTGGAAGAGCTTTACCACCTGCCTTATTTTCTGCTTAGAAAAAATGACGATGGTGACCTATACGGTGAGAAAAAATGACGATGGTGACCTATACGGTGAGCTACATACAAATAGGCGCCCCGCCGCGGTGGTCTAGCAGCTAAGGTACTCGGCTGCTGACCCACAGGTCGCGTGATCGAATCCCGGCTGCGGCGGCTGCATTTCCGATGGAGGCGGAAATGTTGTAGGCGCGTGTGCTCAGACTTGGGTGCACGTTAAGAACCCCAGGTGGTCGAAATTTTCGGAGCCCTCTACTACGGCATCTCTCATAATCATATGGTGTTTTTGGGATGTTAAACCCCGCATATCAATCAATCTATCGTGCAAATAGGCATAAACGTTATGCGCATACACCAAACCACGTCACAATGCGACGATGTTCGTTCTATATAGCCGTAACGTTCCTAGATTGTGACGTTCGCATTCATAGATTGTACAGAGTATGGGCTGCCACATGCTTGCAGGAAAAAATATAAACGGAAATAACTTGGTTAGCACGTTTAGGTAAGAAGAATACTTGGAAAGAGAGAAAGTTTGTGTGTACTTTGATGAAAGAGCCGCCTGATGTATGCTGCTTTCTTTACAGTATTGCATCACTGAAGTTTTAAACGATCCAAATACCCGCAGTTCCGATACACTGCAACGGTACAGAAACGCCCATTCAGTGATACGGTTTGCTGGGTGCAAACACTGAAGAATCCATGCTAGACATTGCCTTCTGGTTATGTGATCTTTGATAACTAGCCTTACGGCACATAAAAAACAGCACGCGATTCTTGTACCTTGGCTATTGTTTGTTTATCTGTTTGGTTTTTGAGAGCCATAAACGTGGTCACACAGAGTGCTCAGAGCTCTTTATGCTTTCTAAGAGAACTCTTCTTTGGTATCAATATAACAGGATGAACTTTGCGCAAACATAGTTTTTTCCTTTATTTATTGATTTGCTTCTGTCTGTCAGACAGTCCGTCCGTCCGTCCGTCCGTCCGTCTGTCTGTCTGTCTGTCTGTCTGTCTGTCTGTCTGTCTGTCTGTCTGTCTGTCTGTCCATCTATCCGTCCGTCCGTCCGTCCGTCCGTCCGTCCGTCTGTCTGTCTGTCTGTCCGTCTGTCTGTCTGTCTGTCTGTCTGTCTGTCTGTCTGTCTGTCTGTTCGTTCGTTCGTCCGTCCGTCCGTTCGTCTGTCTGTCTGTCTGTCTATCCGTCCGTCCGTCCGTCCGTCCTTCTGTCTGTCTGTCTGTCTGTCTGTCTGTCTGTCTGTCTGTCTGTCTGTCTGTCTGTCTCTCTGTCTGTCTGTCTGTCTGTCTGTCTGTCTGTCTGTCTGTCTGTCTGTCTGTCTGTCTGTCTGTCTGTCTGTCTGTCTGTCTGTCTGTCTGTCTGTGGATATGCTGGGCTGGCACTGCCACCAATGCCAGCGGAAGGACGCAGGATTGCCCTAGACCGCGAGGAGCTTCGCCCTGTTGTGACTCATGTTCTTCGCCAATATGCCGTCAATGAGAAGCATAGCCGGGGCACGTTCCCACGTCCTGAAACCCCAGTGCTTTTCTCACGTAACGAGCGTCAAGCAGCGGGAAGCAACAAAGGGATAAGAATGTGGCAACATCGATGGTACGTGATTTAATATCTCTACCGGCATTTTCTCCTTGATGGCTTGTTTGGAGAGGCGGCGTGACAGACCGACCGCGCAGGTCGTGTACTAAGCGATTAATGTCGCTAATCATTGCCTGCTTTTCCAGGGAAAGGCGCCATGAAGCACATATCCACCAACTTGTTAGTTGATGGACCCCCACTTACCATCTCTTCAGTGAAATTGACCAGAGGAGCATTACGTCAGGAAGTGCAATGACTATTGGGTGGCCGTTTGTTAGTGGCTGATGCCATGGTGGGTGGAGTCATGTGTGTGATTGGTGTTTCAAATTTCAATGAAGGAGGTGGAGCCTGACAGGCCTTAAAACGACGCTGAATGAACCATAGCTTAACGGCTCATTCACCACGCTCGAGGTTTGCAGAACAATATCCTCTTATGCTGTAAACAGCTGCACAAAGTGCTACTAAACTTGTTTGTTCTCGTTTTCCCATCTTGTAAGCATCAGTTCCTCCACCTGTAGTTGCTTCCACTTATCACAGGACCCCGGGTCCGATGTAACCCTAACGTCTCGGCAGCCCACGTCGGCGGGGATGCGTCGGTGAGACTCCAGCCCGCAACAGCCCCTAAAATGTACGCCTGCGCAGGTACAACCACAGACGAGGGCATCAATCGCTTCAGCGCTGTACCGCTAAGAAAAATCTTTTCCACCGAGAAAGAATTTCCTCCCCGTCGCAGCGACCCGTGCTAACATAGGTGCTCGCGTGATGGAGCGTTTTTTTTTTTTTCAGACCATCGACCGCACTCATCATTCACCTTCACTCCTAAACAGCGACGAAGAAGAAGAGGGAGTGGCAATCTGCCGCTAATGTAAAATGCCTCGCTTAATACAAGGATTTTTTTTTTGGTTCATCCGCGCTCACTTCCGAAACTGAGTTTTGATGAAGACTTTTATTTGTGTACTTGGTACAAGTTTCACGTCGTAGTTTGTTCACTCGAAAGTGTGCGCAAGTCACAAGATCTCGAACCGGCTTTATATAGAGTGACTGATCGCGGCGCTGGATTACAACGGTATCACAAGCGGTAAAGGAGAACACCCCTGCGAGCCTGCCTCGAGGCGCTGATCTTTGAAGTTCAGCGTCACGGAGCACGCATCAGGGCAGAGGTATTTAAAACGCGTTAGTGTGAAAGTCAAAAAGATGAATAAATTTTTCTGCTGCGAAAGATGTTGGCATAATCATAATTAAGCGACGTTGTCATTAAACGTCACGCGAAGGTGCTGCGTCTCATACCATTTTTTTTGTTTGACATTTGCATTTCTTTATAATGCACCTCGCTGTGTAGTGCTTTCTACGAAATGCACGCTTGATGGGAAGAGAGGGGAGGGGGGAACGTGCGCTGTTTAGCCTCAAGGTGAATTCTTACAACCAGAGGAGCAGGGATCGCTCTGCGCGTTATTTTAAGAAATACAATCCTAATTAGCTGTATGCAAGTGACATTGTGGCTTCTTTTAGTTGTATTGTGTTAATGATGAACATGTCATAGTCATGCTATATTTATATGCATTGAAAATATTTGTATGGACTCTACCCGCGTTAACATTGTGGCATCACTCTGCGAGCATATGATTGCACTCTCTTCCTTATAGGTTGGAAAAAGAAAGTGAAACTCACTCAGACTCTTTGAATAAATATATCTTGCGCTTTGGACTAACTCGGACCCAGACTCACCAAACTTTCCTTCGACCGGACTCAATCGTTTCAGGCTCGCCAGATATTACTCACCCGAACTCTTTCAGACTCCGACTCACGGCATGAGTCTGAGTCTGAGTGAGTCAGAGCGGGTCGACTCATGGGCAAGTCCTTTGACATGCTAATAGGTATTCGTTAAGTGCCGGAGATCGCATGTGCACGAAGTGCATATAATTTTTTTTTATTTCGTCCTTTTGATTTTTGTTTTTCCTGAATTTATGTGCTTTTTTTTACTAATAATATTGTTTTGACGGAATATGCGGCTCTGAAGTGGCCTACCTTTCCACGTTTACATTAGGAACAACAACGAAAATAAACGCTCGAATATCTGTGTTCGCGAAGCGAATGAGAGACGCAGTTTTCAGTTTCCAGACGCGTTCTCGCGAGTAATTACCTTGTAACATCTAGCGTCTTTGGGCCGTCTGCTGTGAGAGATTGCACGCATCATCCACGAGAACGGAAGCTTCGCCTTCCGACGCACTGCGAAGTTACACCCACTTCTTTGATTTGTTAACGGTGTCAGCACGCAGACGAGTCCAGAACTCATTCTAAGTTCACTTCATGAATATTAACACTTGTTCCGAGTTGAGAGCCTGAATAGAGCCGCCGAGTTCACTTTAGAAGAAAAAAAAAGTAATTAAAGCGGTGGCGCGGTCTTTCTTTGATGTTGACGCCCTGAATGTGTCTTTGTTTGATGTCGTGACCTTCGACAGACTTAATGGGCTAGATTCTTTTTTTTTGTAAAAGGAAACATGCACTCAACGTTCCATCTTTGATAATGCACTGAAGTGTCACATTAAAGGTGGATATATATTATTTTGTGTATATATATACATTCGATGGATCATAGAACCTGTTCCCTTCCTACTAAGAAAAAGAAACAATATCATCACGATTATGGTGACTTCATTATCATGGTTTACGTAGTGTAAAAAAATGTGTACTTTGTCTCAAGCAAAGGGGCGCTGCTTGCAGCAGCTTTTACGAGAGACGGATAAAGTCTTTATAACTATGAAAGCTGGAGCTTTCTTGAATGAGACTCATACTTCATATTGCTTTAGGTTAATGTAAGTTTTCTTAGAGAAATTTCAAAGAAATCTAAAGAAACGTAATTATGTGATGAAAGGAAAACAAGCAAAAAGACCCGCTTCGGTGGTCTATGGGCTAAGATACTCGGTGGCTGACCCGCAGGTCGCGGAATCGAATCCCGGCTGCGGTGGCTGCATTTCTCTTTATTTTCTCTCTCTCTCTCTCTTTCTCTCTCCGATGGAGGTGGAAATGCTGGCAGGCCCGTGTGCTCAGACAATTGGTGCACGTTAAAGAACCCCAGGTAGTCGAAATTTCCTCGGAGCCCTCCACTACGCTGTCTCTCATAATCAAACGGTGGTTTTGGGACGTTAAACCTCACATATCAATCAAATCAAACGAGCAAAAAATGAATGACATTCATCACAGAAAAAAAGAAAGAGAGAAGAATGAAATGTCAGTGTCTTCGATAGTGCAACAAAGTCTTGTTAAATGCGGCAGCAATTTAGGGGGGGGGGGGGGGGGCTGTATAGTATGCAGTCATCGTGGCTTGGCGCAACGCACGCAAAACGACATATATCATGGCGGGCTGTAGCATATTGACAAGCGCTTGCGCCAACGAAAAGTCTTCTTCTTCTCTTTCTCCCAGTACCGCGAAGATTATATGAAGTGCTGACATTATTATTATGGCTAGAGAAACACAAAACACAAACCACGTAATAAAAATTTGAAGGAGGAAGCAAACAAGAAATAGAAAAGAACAATCGAATTAAAGAGGAATAATTTTTAAAAATACAGAAAAAATGGGAAAGGGGACAAGAAAGACAGGGAGGATGTAAGAAGGAGAAAACCGAAGAAAAAGCAAAGTAGGCTGCTGAGTGCCACGATTTGTTCAGGCTTGAATCACTACGGCGAAACTGGCTTAATTTGTTTTTCGTTTTTGCCTCATCCTTTCTTTACATAGCACATACGAAATATATGCAGTGAAGTTTACAAGAAGACTGCTGAACTAGCAACTATCATGTTCGGGAGAGACAGAAGAGAAAGCATCGTTAAGAAAGTGCATAGAGAGTCAAGACGTTTGCACGAACAATAATATTTCGCAGATTTAATAGCGAAATACAAGAAATCAAATATTAGTCGTTCATTGCAACGAAAAACGGTTGGCAGATGGACCTTTTTGTTCACCTGTTTATGCAGAAAGCTTGCAGTTTGCCTTTCAATTGATTTTTTACTTAAAACAGCACGGCATTCCACTGGAGCCTTGATATAACTTTGTTTTTTTCGCAAATTTTAATTCATTTTGCACAATGTAGATGTAGGCTGATGCTTATATCTCTCTTTTTCGAAAAAAAAAAATACTTGCTACGATTTTAGCCTCGTTTCAGTCAACGTCACTCATGTCTGTATTCTTCCTGTGCGCCACACCACAATTTACAACAGGAAAAGTGACAAATTCAGCCAACTTTCTGTTCAATACTGCAATAAAGTAATTAAATCTTCCCCACTTTCACTCTGTTTCAACCGCAATCTGTCGCACGGGTTTCTGACCTTTCCGACCTTCTCAGTGGTCATAACACTCGTAGGCTGACGTCTTGTGCAATCTCGCTTTCAGTGTTTGTCAGCGGGCCAGATTTTCATTTGATTCCACTCCACGACAGCCAGCTAGTTTCCAGCTCAGCTGACTGCATCCAGAGCTGCGTTCACTTCAGAAACGCTGACAGTGCGGTATTTAGGTTGCACAGCCACACTTTCTTTCATTCTTATCTTTCGCGTCAAACAGAACAAAAAAGTAAAATAAGAAAACGTACTCTACAACTCACAGCTGAAGCTGAGACATGTTGCTCAAGGGAATTGAGCCTACCTTTTCTTATTCTTTAGCTTAGTTTATAGAGGCCACTGTTTTCACTCTGAGACGCGCCATGCTCTAAAAAAATTGCCCGCAGCTTCCCTCGGGGGAACACTGAGGAGGATGCGGAGCATATAATTGGTTAACGGGGTGTTAAAGTGCGACTTACTTGGGTCGATGGCTAAATTGGTTAACGTGGTTGTGAAATGGGGTGTTAAATTGCGACTTACTTGGGTCGATGGCTAAATTGGTTAACGTGGTTGTAGGAGGGGGGTGTTAATGAGTGAACACGTACACACGTATGCGAAAGGGCGGCGCTGGTCGAAGGGACGTCGATCATTGTGTTTGTGGATTCGTTGGAATTCATTTCACCGCGACCTTGGACGTTGACGCGCCGTACAAACCAACCGACGAGCGGCAACTGAGCGAGCGCCGACCTTGAGTATATATACAGCGCGACGGCGCATGCACTGTCAGCTGTCGAATGTTCGAGAAGGGGGAGAAGCGCAACGGCGCATGCGCGCGCGTCAGCTGCCGATGTTCTCGAAGCGCGACGGCGCATGCGCGCGCGTCAGCTGCCGATGTTCTCGAAGCGTGACGGCGCACGCGCGCTACATTATACAGCTAGCGAATGTTCGTGAAGAGGAGAAGCGCACGCGGTGTGTAGAGGAGGAAGGGTGCACAGATGGTGGAGAAGTGAAGCGCGCGCGGTGTGTAGAGGAGGAAGGGATGCACAGATGGTGGAAGAAGGAGGAGGAAGCTTGCGGACGGCGCCGCACTACAAGCCTCGAGTATTAGATGCTCCGCATCTAAAACGCTTCCCGAGTCGTATCCTCTGTCGGCTCTTTTCGGACACTTTGTAAGGCTTTCTCCGTGATGTCACTTCAGACGTATAATAAAATAAACGGCGCACAAAGCGCAGCAGGTAAGTTTGTATACAGTGAACTGTTTTACGACTTGTTTGCAGCGTCAAAAAGGCGGGAGTGCTTTCGCATAGATCAACGACTGCTTTCAGTGTCCTGTTTCCGCGTCTATTCGAATGTATCTTTACTCGTATATCTTGCGGTTCTTCCGGCGTGACAGGATATGACGTCAGAATGGCATATACGCATTCCTATGTCATCATGAGGAACTACTGCATGGTGCGAAGCTTTTATTATGTTTACTCCGTGCCGAGAAGCAGTCTTCACAACATTGCCAAAAAGAAGGACCATGTATACGGGCCGAGCTAAACTAGGTCACTTCTTCGCAGCTTCGTCGAGGCAAGTGTAAGACAGTCTGAGAAGGAAACGTCTCAGCGACGTCTATATACGGTCACATCTTTATTAAGGGCCATATTACCATGGTACACATGAGTCGCGTGGCTGCGTGCAGTTGACACTATTTTGTTGTTCCCGCATTGCTCACCCCTCTATTCCTTCCAAGCCCTTTTTTTTGTATATTTCCCTCTTGCAATTTGTTTTAGGCGTCGTACATGTCCCCTTAGGGGAAACGGCCGGACCACTTTCGTAGAGTCGACACCGATGTCACGATTTCAGAAGGAGAGTATTGCTCTCTGCTGAGTCAGCACAGGCTCTCATAAAAGCGAGGTTGTCTGGACGTCTATAATAAGCTGGTCTTAAGTAGCTTGATGTCTTTCGTATATATGTGTCATGCATAATATAGCCAGGCCTGCGTGTGGCGTGATGTGTTGTGTATCTGTGTGACGCATAACCTACACTTTTTTAACCTATAGCTTTATATTTATCCTTTCATTTCTACTTGTTAGCTAAAACACTTGAAGTGTTGTAAACACCTCTTGCTCAAAGCCGCTGTGTACCTTGAGGGTAATGAAAATAGTTTAGATATTCCTTCTCGTCTTATCGCAGTTGGGGATTTCTTGATAAGTTGAGAACTTCCTGTAAACGTAGCATGTCGGGTCACTGGGCATGATACTTAGACTTCATTGTACGACATTCACGGCACTTACATCACAACAGACAGCGAACGCACGACCGTTCTTTGTGCGTTTAGTCTTTCTGAACTTCCAAACGCCGGTAATCAACGCGACTGGAATTTATCTGCCAATATATTGTGACATGATTAATCAGTTATGCTGATTGTGGTGTTAGAGAAGGTGACAACAGGAGTGGGAAATTGCAAAATGAAAAACTGAAGGCGCTTCGATCCGCTCATTAAAACACTGCTAGCACAACGAGGACATAGACAAAACAACGTGTGGAAGTATCGTTAGAGCACGAAATATGATATTCATTCAAAGAGGGCACAGTTAATTGCGATGTTTAAGTCTAATAAAACATGCTGTCACGGAAGCGCCGTATATTCATAAAGTAGAAAAAATATAGCAGTGAGTAACCACTTTAGGGACGTGCGAATAGTGAATTTAAGAACCGAATATGTGAACAAGACTCCCGTTCGGTGTCTGAAACGTTTTGCTTTTATTAGCTTTTAGCGTGGTCAGCGTGTTACTTAATTGTGTTCAAAAATTTCTCTTTTGTTGCGTTGTACTCGATTCAAGCACCGAATCGAACGCAACACTAATGGAGTCGTTATTCGAATTTTCGTCTATTCGCACGCCGCTGATGGCCACTCATCCCGCTTTCGAAGTCACTTACTGCGAATGCAAGAGGCTCTCATGGCAGAGTAATGCCACTTAAGAGAACAAGAACACGTACAAAACAAAGCAAACACACACACGACAAACACAGGCGACAAGTGACGAGCGAGGTTTTTGTTGTCGCTTTTTAAAGAAATATTGTTGATATATGCAGTTTAACTATCCAAAATCACCATACGATTACGAGAGACGCCATAGTGGAGGGCTCCGGGAATTTAGGCCACCTGGGGTTCTTTATTGTGCACCCAAATCTGAGCACACAGGCCTACAGCCTTTCCGCCTCCATCAGAAATGCAGCCGCCGCAGCCGGGATATGATTCCTTGGCCTGCGGGTCAGCAGCCGAATACCTTAGCCACTAGACCATTACGGCGGGCATTTTTTTAATAAATATTATTAACATATTCGAAGCGGTGAGGTACGTTCGATGCCTCTTGCCAGAATACATGATATCTACAATTCACAACAGATGCAGCGTACTCATCTACGCCTGAGATGCGAAGTTGGACAGCGATACGCGGCGTTTGTTATCATCGAAGCGCCAAATTCGGGGTCACACAATATTGTCGTGCCGTTCTTGAAAAACCAAGACAAGCCTCAATTCGGGCCTTTCTCGAGGCACCCGTATATTGATTCTCTCTTCGCGCGCTGATTTCGCGATGCCTGTCCCATCGCTTAACTCCATACACTGCGGCACAAATCTCGCTCGTTGTAATTTTTTTTTTGTATTTCAGCATACTGCAGTCTCAATCAGCCCTTGCAGGAGTGGTTACAGAGAACAAAATAAAGCATTTGAAAGAAAAAAAAAAGAAAGTCACAATCATGAACAGAAATGATTCGTGCGCAACTCCGCAACAAATTATTCCACAGTAATGCAATTCACAACACTCTATGGTAACATGTTCCATTGAGCAATTGCCGAGGGGAACAGTGAATATTTGTGAATAATAATGCGGCTTGAAGGTTGTCTGACTGCCTTATACTGTGGTTAGTTCTCGATTAGTGCAGAAAAAGGATGACGTATAACGTGACTTGAGAATTTTGAAATTATCATGGGACACGAGATAAATGATTTTAAGTTTGGATTCCTAATGAATTCCTAATCGGGATGCTTTGATGCAATTGCATCGCCGTGGCAGGTTTCAAGCGTGGGCGCGAACAATAATATTCGGGAATACATGTTCACCGTATACGTTAAGGAGGCACATAAGGCACGCTATTTGTTTCCGGCTCAAAAGAGCATAATATTACGCAATGCATGACAGCACTCGACCGTAATTTTGCGACGCGAAGCAGTCGATAGGCAGGAGACTGCAGAGAGGATGGGTTGAAAGCCGCGCGATCTTCCGACGCCGCGCCACTGTCTACGCCTGCACAATACAAGCTGCCGCCGAACTAAACTCGGCGCTAGTGAAAAGCGATCGTCGACGATAATATGTATGCTCCGTGTCTGCGAGTTCCGTGCAGTGCGCCGCAAGCTGCATGGTCAAACCGCGGCAGTGAACGCGTATACGTCGTCGGGCACTGCGGTGTCGAGGAATTCGCGTGCGCACTTATGCGTATAGGGAGACGTAGCCGCGAGAGTGAATTTCAGCGTGAATTCGCGTGAACCTGGATCAGCACTCGTGATTGGAAGTCAATGTGAGGGTGACTGAGAGTGCACGCGCTAGTTTGAGCGTATGCGAGTGAGCAAGCAGATTAGTAAAGGCGTGTTGGAATGTGAGTGAATGAAAGTTTGTCGCTGAATGCATTCGCGCTTTCGTAAAGAGTGAGTGGGCGCCGGTTAGGGAGGCCGGGTACATTGAGAAGTGTCGCACCGCCAACTCTACCAATAATGTGTGTGTGTGTGTGTGTGTGTGTGTGTGTGTGTGTGTGTGTGTGTGTGTGTGTGTGTGTGTGTGTGTGTGTGTGTGTGTGTGTGTGTGTGTGTGTGTGTGTGTGTGTGTGTGTGTGTGTGTGTGTGTGTGTGTGTGTGTGTGTGTGTGTGTGTGTGTGTGTGTGTGTGTGTGTGTGTGTGTGTGTGTGTGTGTGTGTGTGTGTGTGTGTGTGTGTGTGTGTGTGTGGTATGGCACACATTGCCCAGGTCCTGAATACAGCCTATATGGGTGAGTAAGAGCAATTTAGTGTCACGTTTGGAGGCGTGAGAGTCCACTCAGCGTTCTTCGAAAACTCATCGATTTAACAGGAGGATCTATTTACAACTGATTCGAAGACACCTGTTGAAGACAACTGATTCGAAGACCGAATGCTAACATCTGTTTAATCTCCAAGCCTTCCTCATCATATCTATCTTTCTATGTCTGTTATAAAACCACTTGACTGGCTTTACATATACCTAACCTTGAGCTAAGCAAAGGTTGAGACATACTAACTTAAGCTTCTCAAGTATTTTTTTTAAATGTATCCTGTTTGATTACCGCTGTTTTGCACACACCAGACGCGTGTGCCTTTGATTCGAGGAAGTGTACATGTGTTATTAAGTCACTGAAATGGACCAAGTTTTACTGCAAGGACAACGTGTCTTCCTTAAAAATTAAGGGTGTTTCTCGTGAGGAGCGCGTCCAGATCTGCCAAGTCACATGCTTCTAGTTTCTTTAGTTGCGAAGCTCATTACGCCGTGGTTCAGTAGCTCCTCCGTCCTGCGTTGTCGTAGCCACCCACACAGCATATCCACGGAGTGAATGATGATGAGGTGTGATGAGTTTGATAGGATGACCGACCGACCGACCGACCGACCGACCGACCGACGGACGGACGGACGGATGGACGGACGGACGGACGGACGGACGGACGAACGAACGCTTCGCCGCAATCAACATCGTTCACGTAGTGGATGTGCTGTAATTTTTTTTCAAGAGCTTCGATGTACTTTCGAAGACGCCGAGAGACTATAGTGAGTAATCACGCCATTGCCTTGTCAGATTGCAAGTGCCCTTTGATCGTAATTCGGTTACATTGTTTAAATCCAGCCTTGCACGCTGTGCTCATGGAGGAAATAATTAAATGGGAACGCCACGACGTTAAAGTTTACTGAGAGCAGGCAATAAATTGCATATGCGCACAACATAAGTACGCACAAGCGTTTCGGAAGGTAATACTTGTTGAGGTTTAACGTCTCAAAACCTAGATATCATTATGAGGGACGCCGTAGTTGAGCGCAAGTAAATTTCGACCACTAGGGGCTCTTAAGCGTGCGCCTAAGTATAAGTCACGGGCCTCAAGTATTGATACCTCTATCCTATCGAAAACGAGGCGGTGGCAGTCGATATTCAATCCCGAAATCTTCGTGTCACCATTCGGAAACCATAACCCTCAAGGCCACCATTGCGGGTAAGAATATAAGAGAGAAAGGGACAGAGAATAAAAAATATCACAAAGTATGGAGGTTAACTAGACTAAGTCCAGTTTGCTACCCTACACGGGGGCGAGGGGAATTAGGGCGAGAGAGAGGAGATACACATTGCACATGACACGCACACCGCACACACAGTTCAGGTTTCACAGGCGGTTGCACAGTGATGTTGCCCTCAAGAACTGTAGAAGGGCTCGTGTCACTTTCTGGGCTGAAGCACGTGAAGGCCACAGTACCAAGATCTCCAGAGTGAAGGGTCGGTCATCCATCCTCTTTAAAGGCACACTGGAGAGTAAAAATCTAAAGAGCGTATACCCTAGTGCTTGAACTGCGACGGGAAGCAACCGAGTGTTGTTTACAAGCTATGTGCCCATTCAATGCATGCAACTATACGTTTCCATGCACACACTGATAAGAGCATTTCCAACTTTCGGCTGCACTGCATGGGCTTAATGGAACGGAATATGTCTCCACCGAGAGCGCCAAAATATCGAGCAGCGACTCGCACTACGTGTGCGCCACTGACGAACGAAAGTGAACGCACAAAAAAAAACATTACCGTCGTACTTCCGTTGGACGGCTGCGTGCGCTTCTGTTTCCATTCAACAGAGTCGCGCTGCGCGAAAAAGTAGCAATGAAAGATAGCGAGGAATAATAATAGTAAAAAGATGAATTCGGGAAGATAGCGGCGCACAACGTAGAAATGCGCCAGTCGGAAATACATAGTAACGCGTAAAGCGATACCGAGCTCCTCTTCCTCTTTCTGCAGTTCTCTTTCCGCACCACCACGCCCGATTGTAATCGCTGCTCGCATTCCGCGCCGTGAGCCGAATGCTGGTGCGCAACGACGGGCAGTGTTGACGCGTAACAGCACGCACGCAAAGACCCGTGCCGGGACTGCTTGTATACTATACGCGCTTGGGTTTTCCTTTTCTTGTTTCGCCGATTTCGTTCAGACCTTTCTTCTTCTTCTCCCCCTTTTCCTCTATCAAGCTCTCCTTCGTACTCCTCCTCTCGCCTCCAACTTCCTCTCTATGGTTTTTCACTCTCTCTTATTATTTACTGTCGTTAGTTCACTCTCCTCATTCCTTTTTTTTTTACCTTTACGAGCTTATTTTTGTTTTGTAATCTGGCTCTCACATGACAGTGAAACGAGTACGATTTTTTTCCCCTTCCACTGTTTACAACGTGGACGCGCGCGCACACAGCATGACAATGCTCGCGACTTCGTTTATTCCTTCCCAGCTGTCCAGAAGATTGGCTCCGGCGGTTTTTTACGCAAGCGACAGGAGGGACCGATCGATCGAATCGCGCTTCACAGAGTCCAGCCGGATAACGCACGGCGGGGACAGCGTGTTCCTTTCAGCTTATGTTCGTCTCGATACGTTGTGCAAGGAAACGTGAATCTCTCTTGGTCCAGTCACAAACAACCTTCGAGAGAATTGATTTTTTTTTTTGCGCATGGAGATTGTTTGGCCACCCAAAAGGCGAACGGCGATATTGAATTTCTCCTGGACCAAGTTCATCGGTTACCGATGTTTCATGGAAACGGTTTGAATGACGTTACAGTATTCATTTTGTTGCCGGCAGCACTGTGTACGCAAAAACGCTGCGGTCGGGGTATTCAGGTAACAAGTCTGTTCACGCCCAGTGCAAAGTTTGTGCTGGGCGTGTCTTCTATCCCGCACGTGTCCTTTATTGTTGCACACTCGTAATGAAGTTGTACTACTCCTTCTTTTCCGCATTGTGGGAATCGAGCACGCCCACCCCTTTGGCACCTCGTTCCACCCGCTTACGCGAGTGCTGACCACGTGTGGCTCGAGCGCCGAAAATATGATCACCATGGTTTGACCACCATGTCGTTTTGTCTGGTGCGAGCCTTGCGTCGGTTTTCCCTGCATAGAGACGCGTGTCCGAGCTAGCCCGGGCAACGCCTCCCCCTCGCCTCACGCTAGCGCACGTCATGGTGCTCCACCGATTCTCATTGGCTGCCCGTGGCAGCCCCCTTTCCCTGTAGATTGCGTTAAGTGTTGAGAATTTAGCTATTTCGTAGCTAGATCGAGCTACGTTTGGACTCACCCAGCTACCGAAAATTCAATTTCGCTACGAGTAGCTGTTTTAGCATTATATCCAAAATTCAGCTCCTAATATAGCTATCTTAGCTAACTTTAGCTGTAGCGCGTGTATTGTCATTTTTTTACAGATTCGTGCGGAGCGAGAAATACTTGTCCGTGTATATGAAACCAACATTTAGTTCATCCAAGGAAAGGATACGGGACAATGTGTTTTTTAAACTGTACAAGAACTTGTTGTTAGGCTAGTTAGTACAATATTTCAAAAAATTAATTCGAGCGAAAACACATGGCACATTCACACACGCCCCCAGGCATCAAACACGCACTGCGATCAGTGTGTGTGTGTGTGTGTGTGTGTGTGTGTGTGTGTGTGTGTGTGTGTGTGTGTGTGTGTGTGTGCCGTGTTTGCGCTCGATTTAATTTTTTGATTGAACTGTGGATTTTGTAAAAGAATGAAGAAAAGTAAGTGCAAGAAAAAATAAATGGAATGCCATCGACAAAACACGTGATTTCCGTCCACTATATTTTTTCTTAATTTGTGACAAAACGTCATGGCGCGCGCGCAAGCACACACACACACGGCAAGACGCAACGAATACAGCTTGCCAAGTGATGTGGTTCAGAAATCAGCACAATCATGTCAGATTCAGCAGCAAAGGATGATGCCCTGCCATTAGCCGATATCGACCAATGTTGGCTGTTTACCGCCACAGCTTCCTACTTCTGTCATTTTATAATTTTCGAGCAAAAAGTCCTTCGTACGCTTGTTAAAGGTTGGTTATAGTAGATTCGAAGTTTTTTTTTGTTTTTATGTTGTTAAATACGTGTTTTGATGTAAGTCCACTTTAAGCTTTCTCGTCAGCTTTTTCACCAGCTATGACGTGAAAGGCAAACATTATTTCACGAATAAATGATGGGAATGTGATGAAATTTATAGAGGATTGAAGACACATTCCCTTTAGTAACACAGGAGTTTAAAGCAAGAAATCCTTCACCCAGCGTTGAGCCGGTGGTGGTAGAAACATTTATTGCCACTGTATAGCGTGGGGGCCGAGCCCCCTCATGGCACAGCGTTGAGCCATTTGTGTCTTATTCACATTCGCAAGATCAGATGACAGAACGGGCGCAACTTTCACCTGTCCTGTGAATGTGAGTTTTCACGCGTTTTATAGGCGTTTCCCGCGCTACTTCTCGACGTGTTTTCGACGAAAGCGTCAACACATTTAACCCCATGCAGTCACTACCACCTTTGGTGTGTAGTAGCACCTTTAGGTCGAATTACACCGACCGGCAAACGAAAGTTGGCACCTGACCATGCGCATTTCACAGCCACACCGCCTTGGAAGGAAGTATAACGCATGCGTGTGAGTCCGACCGAAGCTGCCTTGATTGAGGTCCCGTGTAAACCTTTTCCACTGCCATCAACACTGGCCGCCGGGCAGCCAAGGAAAACACGAAAAGAGAAAAAACAGCGAAAAACGGGCGTTAAAACGGTGTATAAAATCACCCTGTTGCTGTGCCTCCTGAACTCGACTCGCATTGATTGACCGTCGGTGCGCGCTTCTATGTGAGAAGGAGTAAAAGCGCACAGCCGCGAGGGGGCGTTCACGGTTCACAAGTGCACGCGGACGTTCTTCTTTTTGGCCCCAATCGATCGATAGATAAAGTGACAAGCGGCCCGGTGTGGACTGCAGCGGTAACGGCCGACACAGCGCTCAATACGAAGCCTTGCCGCGGACTCCTCCGGTGCCGCCGTCAAAGCCTTCTCGGGCAGCAGCCGCGGTGCCGTTGGTCATGCCGCTGTTGCTCTTGCTGTCTGTCCCGTGTCGATCGGTATCTTTTCCGGTGGAAGAGGCCCTTGGCTTACGTCACTCCGGTGGCCTCTTTCACGCCAAGGTGCATCGTCCCCGCAGCCGCCCTGTCCCTCCTTCACCCGCGACTCCAAAGAGAGAAGCTCACCCTATAGACACACCGGTAGGGATTTATTGGGGATTTATTGGTCTCCTAGACTGACTGGCGCGTCAGTGTCGAAAGCTCGTTCGTGTAAGATTCTCTTTCTTGCCCTTTTTTTTTTCGCTCTCGATTTCGGGGTGCCTGTCTACTTCGTGCTCTTGTTTCCATGGGCAGACAGGGCCTTGGGGAAATAAATGCGCGGTACGTTAACGCCGAGAACTCGCGCCGCTAATTTGTTCCGTGTGCCCTGGGAGGTAAGTGATCAGGGCGTGTTCCTCAAAGCCGCGAGGAGTTATAGGTAGCTTCTTTATTTTAGGTCAGGCATATATGGAATCGATGTCCATGCTCTCGCTTTGAATGTAGAAGTGCCCTGGTTCTATTTCTTGTCGTCGTTTCAGTCATTGCTGCTCGTTGTTGGTGTCGACATACATTATTTGTCGTTTGCAGCGCGAGCTCCTAATCCATCTTAACAGAGCAAAAACACTGGGCTGTGTAACAGAGCTTAATTGATTGTTTAATTGATTAATTAATCAATATTTTAGTTGATTTGCCATAAGGCTCCTCTAATGTAGAGCGCTGAAGAAAAGGCGATTGACACGTACTAATCCACAAAGCTGATCTCGCCCCTCTTCCCACCTGTATTTTGTCTCTTCCTATTTCTGTGCCACCTGGCATCGTAGCAGACGCGGCACTAAACTAGCAATGCTTGGATGATATCAGGGGACACATGCTGGACAAATTCGGAAAGTTATATTAAAGTTTGATATTGGTGTCTGCTAGGTATTACTCAACACCGTGAATCTTTTCTTGTTTCCTTGTTGATTTTGATAGGAAAATCAGTAGTGCATTAAATTGCCAGTGCTAAACTTGGGAACTGAAATTGAACTTCTGAACGGTGATGCAGCTAAGAAAGATTTGCAAAGGCCTCCAGTTTTACAGAGACACCCAATCTGTCATGAATAAATTTTTAGATTACCCCATTCTTTCGATATACCAATGTATACACTCCCCCCGCATTTCTCAGGTTTTGTTGCGGCAACACTACTCCTGTTAGACGATGTCAAATCGTTGCTTTCATCTGCATATCTCGCAACCATGTTCAGTTTTGGGTAAAAATGAAAAAAAAAGCATTGAAACTTCATCTCCCTAGGAAAAATTTGTACGTGTAATCTTTTTTTGTTATATCAAACCTGTGTATTGAAATGTTAATCACCTCAGCATGCCTTTCAGAAAAACTCACCTCTACGTAAACCTTCGGTATAACACGTTCATCATGTCCTCCTGGAAATCTCACCGCAGTATGAAATTTCGTTACAACTACCCGTGCGCGTAAAATTTTCCGCTGTCTCGTTCGTTGTTGTTGTTGTTGTGACCATTTCCTCGCTCGCAACTGAACACATGACTCGCTTAAACGATCGCAGAGCAAGATCGAAAACAACAACAAAAAGGAGACGGTCAAAATCAATTTCGCCGCTTTATCGCCCGCGGCAAATCGCGCACGGGCACCCAGGAGTGCAATTCTCTCGTCCCGCTGCTCGTCTCCTGTGGTTCGTAGCGCAACTCTACCTCGCTGTTCTCGGCGTGCGGAGCATGCAGCTCACATTTTGTTTTGGTCGTAAACGCCTACAACGCACGTGCCTTCTGCTCTGTCGTTGGCGTACGGTCTTTCCTCCCCAGCTTCCTTTGTACACAGCTTTGTATACAGCTTCCTTTGTACCGCCCCTCCAGGGTCCAGTATAAGCGCCATACGGTGAGGTTCGCATCCTTGAATTCTTGCGAGTCATCATCGCCCCAGGCTGGCGGGTATCGCGGAGATGTGCCGACACGAACCACAGTCCAGAGTCAAAAATTTCATTCCGCTTTCTCGTTTCGGATGGGGATAGTCGCGTTGTTTTCACGAGTCCCTCGGGCGCAATGCTTGGCACGACGGGATGGTCTTGCGGCTAGCGCGGCTGTGTACACATCTCGGCGCGTCTTGTTCGCCACGAGCCACGCGAGGACCATCCCTTCTCATTCACGCAAGTCAGTGGGACGACAAACGAGATCTAAAGGGAGAAAAATAAACAAGTGCAACGGAGGAGCGCAGAGCCTTCGGGAAAGAAAAGCATCGTCTGTACTGCATATCCCCTCCCCGGCCACCCTGGTATCGCTCAGGCGTAAACACGTCCTCATACGACGGCGTAACTCTTTATCTATCTGTCCCTATATACGGTACACGGCGGTCCTTTCTCTTCTTTTCTCAGTGTCACGTAGGGGCGCGCTGAGCCGGTCGGTGATGGAGGTGCAGCCCACAACCGGGTGAGGGAACGGACCTCCGGGACGGAGACTGACGCCGGCGATGCGATGTCGTCACGTCGGCGCTGGCGGTGCGGAAAAGATTACTCGCGTGCCTGCTCGCACTTCTCTTTCTCTCCCCCTTCTTAGAATCTGAGACTCACAAGGGCTGACGCCTGCCACACACTGACAAACGGTCAGTTGCTGACCGGAGAGTGCGTAAGGCATGGAGTCGCGAAGCGAGGAGTGGAAGGAAAGGCGGCGACGTGACGCTGCTGGTGTGTACGGTCATCTCTGGAGGGCCGTCAAAGCGTGTTACCTCGTGTGAGCCGCACCTCGCTCAAACGGCTATATGGCGTTATGAAGTAAGAGACGCGAAAGAAAGAGCGAAGAAGGCGGCAACACTATGTGAACGTGTTATATATATATATATATATATATATATATATATATATATATATATATATATATATATATATATATATATATATATATGACGTCGAGCGTACGACGATGAAAAGGTTGCGTGGATGATGACAGCTGTCTCATGTACGTGTTCTAAGATTCTTTCGACATCTCGGTCTCCGTCGAAGAAAATGTCCAGCTTTACAGGAAAATAAAAATAATAGAAGTGAGTGTTAACTGCCATGCTCTCTTTAAGCCTCGTCGCTTGGTTAATCATTCCCAAAAATAACGGGATAAAATGACCAAATAAAAGCCTCGTGGGTCAGCTTGAAAAGAGCGCAGGTAGGCCTGAAGCATAATTAATTGCTGGTGGGCGCGTAGGATCGTAACGCCTTTTGTGTCCATTTTTCACCTTGTATGTATGTATGTATGTATGTATGTATGTATGTATGTATGTATGTATGTATGTATGTATGTATGTATGTATGTATGTATGTATGTATGTATGTATGTATGTATGCATGCATGTATGCATGTATGCATGTATGCATGTATGTATGCATGTATGTATGCATGTATGCATGCATGTATGTATGCATGTATGTATGTGTGTGTGTATGTATGTGTCTTTGTGGGTGGGTGTGTGTGTGTGTGTATGTATGTGTCTTTGTGGGTGTGTTTAGCTGTTGCACAAGCTAACTTGAATGTATGTAAAGTGTCCCGTTTCTCATATAGAACACAAGCTGGCATGTACACTGGTGCTCGTATAACTTGATATTTACACTCGTGTTCGTTAAAGTTGAAATTTCACTCTCAGCCTGCTTGCCATCTCCCAAGTCCCCATCTTTTTCTTCTCGAAGCGCAACGTTGCTAACCGCGAGATCTGGTTAGCCTTATCGACCCGTCGTTTATTTCTTTCTTGTCTGCAAACTCACTGCGCATTTTCCCCGCATCGCTTTCGATATATCCCATAGCTTGCGTAGCGTGTCTGGTTAATCTCCACACTTATTTTCTTGCACTCATAATCCGATGTGTGTGCGTCTACTTTTATTGTGTACAATTTAGACGAAGAGGAGGAAGAACACACAACAAGTATCGATAACTGCAAGGGTATAAACCCATTAGCGTGTCAGGTGGCCGTCCCTGAAACGGTCTAGACTCAGCACGTGATCCACGTGACCGAAGCGACTCCAACTCTTTCTCTCGTCTGTCGGGTGTCCCGCACCTCCTCTCCCCTTGCTCCCCTCGCTGCTTTCCAGCGTGTAACGTTCGACTTTTGACATGACGGCAGACGTGGCGAAAGCTTTTCCAAGTTCGTCGACGTGTTGCTGAGCAAACTCGCGGGGGTCGCTTCACAGCATGGCGCCTTTACTACTCGCTTAACGGAGAGTGCGCGGAAACATATGAGAGTTGCAGGGGTGGATGTGTCGCGAACTGCAGTGTGTGCTTCACGTGTAATTTCGTGCTTTTTTGTCTTTGTTCCCCCCCCCCCCATTCTCTCTTCGTGCTTTATAAATGCGCTGCTACAAGGGTATTCAATTAGGGTTTCATTTAAAATAACTTACAGGTTTGCTTTGAAAAGCCCCTTCGTTGTACAGGTGGCATCTTTCGGCGCGTACAACCTCACTGTGTGCGATGAAAAAAAAAAAAAACTAGAGTATATGGCATGATCGTCGGTATGGTCATGCGAGATTCGTGAATAAGTAATGTGGCTGAGACTATACAAGTGGCCCTCGAAAACTGTTCGCTAATTAAACTCGCGCAAATTTGAGGCTGCTGTAATCTATACACTAGTTCGAAAACAGAATTATTGATGGGTGGACCGAAAACAGCGCAATTCATTAGCGCCTGATCAACGCGGCCAGGTTGGTCGCTGACATCGTCTGCGTCTCGACGCTTTGAAATTTCTCGATGACCCGGTTCGCACTCGCGTGAAATGCGTGTTGGCGAAAGGCAGATGCTTACCTAGATTAGCATGGAGGGCATTTAGAAGTGAGCGCTTATGAACTAATAAGCAGAGAGCGTTACCTTAAAGTACCTCGTTCATAATTAGTTCAATGTCACGCATGCTTAGTGCAGTCGTGATTTTTTTCCCCTCTCTTTCTGACTGATCGGCATCTTCTTACGAGCATGCTATATATGCTGTCAGGAAACATGAAATATGCATGATGTTTTGGTGACCTTGATGCACAGTCCTCAGACATTGAAATTCGATTCTTTATTCTTTCGCAAGAATTTTTTGTTGTTGTTAATGCAATCTTCACTTGATGTCATTTTGGCGTAATTTCGACATCAGAGCCAACCAATTCATGTTTTTTGTCACCAGTCTCGCAGCAACATGACGCTGTGATCTCGATCCATGGCGCATATACCAGTCGCTATAGTGGAATTTTTCATGTCGCGTTGCACTGAGTGAGCCATAAATATGCGGAATGTGTGGACCTTGCCGGTCGACCATGCATTGAAGTATGACACGATGAGGGCGAAAGGATGATAGAGTTTCCTCTAGACTCCTTCCACGACATAACACAAGCTATAGCCTGAAGAGGCTGACCATACATTTCATCCAACAAAGACAATTATCAATTCAGAGTAAGGAGGGACTCCAATGCCTCGATGGAGGAAGCTGGCAGTATTGTCATTGCGGAGGGTTCTTCTCACAATACAAAAGAACGTGATTTTCGGAAGCCTTCGTGTGGCTGCAATGTCGGCAGTTTGGCTGAATGTCTTCCGGGTAAACATTAGACAGCCGATGTGTGCTGGGTAGAGAATTTATTTAGATCGCCTCCAGATCATAGCCTGTTACTTGTGAGGTCAACTGACTTCCCTTTTCGGGAAGAAATGATGAACTGAGCCGACACTGTCGTGGCAAGCTTTTGTCCGCCACCCTTCGAATCACCGGTGAGATTAATTCAATGACTCATCAGATTGACCGACAATGCGGAATGCAACGTGTGCTGCACCAAAGAAGACATCAACCAGCTGCTATGCCATTGCCCTCGATTTGCCTCTGAAAGACAGAAGCTTTCGGGCGCATTGGGACAATTGGACGATCGGCCACTCTCTATGCAGATGCTACTGGAAGACCGTCATCACCTTTCGTCGGCTCAAAAAGAAGTCAGAGCTGTCTTGTGCTTCTTGAGGAATACAGACCTACGTGACCACCTTTAACTTTTGTGTAGTGCCACCGGTGCATACGCGTCAGCCCATTGACTGACAATCCTGTTTTTTTTTCGATCTTTCTCTTTTTTTCCCTCTCTCTATCATCTTTATGCCCCCCTTCCCATTCCCCCAGCGTAGGGTTGCAAACCGGGCATGTGCCTGGTTAAACTCCCTGCCCCCTTTCTTGTTGTTCATCTCCCCCCTCCTTCTTTTGTGCCCTTAATGATGCTGTTTCTGTATATCTATCAGTTCAGAAACTGATCCAGAAAAGAACTGGCAGGGTCACTTATATATTCGCCGTAGATGGCGTAAATCGAAATTTCACCGTATTTTTTTTCTCACCTGATTGCGTCAGTTCCACCCCCCCCCCCCCCCATTGAAAGCTTTTAGCCGTAGTGTGCTCATCTTAGTACGAAGGCATTGCAAGCTCTCAGCACCCCGCGTTTCTCCACGCCATCGGCGTACCTATGACCAAGCGACGATGTAATGTGGTGACATCACGTTCCGTCACGCCGTGATTGGCTACACGAATTTCGGTGATCTCTCGCGTCGTGATGACGTCAGAAGGTGACGTCATCGCACGGTGATTTCAGCCTCAGTCTTGTTGGTGCCGACGCTGATGGTCACTTTTGGTGCTTAATGAGGCATCTGAGCCTCATACGGCCTAGCTGGTCATGTGCCAGCACAGGGACACTTATATGGTAATAAAAGGGAAAAGAAGAAAAAAGTGAGCCCCGTGACTGTCTGCATCTGGTGCGACGCCTCAACAGTAGCTCACAAGGGATGAGGATAAGGAGGAATTAAAAAGATGGGATTAAAAGGTATATATTTATTTATAAAGTACTGCAGACCATACAAATGGCCCAAGCAGGAGCGGGAGGTGGTACAATGATAAGGATATGACCAATTAAATAGATGTACAGGTTTACAGAAAGAATAAAAACAAAAAAACAAGAACAGCAACGACAGAAAAAATAAATCAGACAGGTGTACAATATATTCGCGGGTTACATAACTCGTACTTCAAAGTAATTTTTTAGAGAGTTTAGTACATTTGCAGACTCAAAAATATGGTGAAGCAGTTTGTTCCAGTCTGTTATCGTGCGAGGAAAAAAAGAGTACTTGAAGTTGCTGGTGCGCGCAAAGGTAGATGTGAATTTGTAAGAATGGTATCCTCTAGTAGGACGTGAAGACAACGGAGTGACGACGTGCAAAAGCTCTGTGATAGCGTTTTTCTTAGATAGGTGAAAAAGAAATTTAAGTCTAGCTAGTTTACTTCGGGATTCTCAAGTTGGAATTTTGTTATTAATTATTAGTTCTGTCGGGGAGGAGAGAGGCGCAGGGACAGGGAGCGACGGAAGTAAAGAGAAGATAAGAACAATACGTAATAGTACGGACACCAGCAGTGTTTGTTTCCTGCGTTTGCGAGTTCGCTTGTGAACTGTGTATTTTGCGAGACGTGTGCAATCAACGAAACGTTGCAAGCTCTTCGGTGAAACAATGTTTAAAGACGACTTTAGGCTTTGATAAGGTGTAATACTCGGATTGTTTTCCCACTAAAAACGAGTGTCGCTGCGGTGGGTATTCCATCGTCAGTGTTGCCATTCGCGTACGGGACCAACACCACAAAGCGATGAAATAGAGGCCTACGTTTTCAACGCAGGAAGACTGACCAGTGTCATATAGAAAAAACAAAAGCACTTCTTTGTCAATAAAACAGCGTGAAGAGAGGCCTAGCGTGGGCATCACTCTAAGGTTTCGAATACATTTGCTTCCAGGCACTCCATCTCACTACTGGGCTAAGTTGCCATGGGTGATAAAAAGTATATGAAATGAAAAAGGAGCAATATCCAGCATAACCAAGGAATCTCCTTGCAGGCGCAGGCTTTATACATCGGCTTCTAAGGCACCGCGTTTCTTTCGTGAAACTCGAACAAGCATAGCAGCTTTCTGTACTAAATCTTTTTTCCCTCCTTTTTGTTGACACGTGATTGATCTAACTAAGGAATCCTTGTTTGAGTTCAAACACGCGTCGAATTTCGCGCCTAGCGCAACACAACTACGTTTTTGTGTCGTCGTACTTTAAAGCGTGAAAGACAAAAAAGAAATTGAACGAATTCGTTATAACTGACGTGGATGTGTCACAGAGTGAACGAGAAACTAAAAGAGCATTCCTGTGCGTGTGCAACTTAAGACTACAGCACTGCGCTATCACCGTTTCACCAGGCTACAACAAGAAAAGCGTCCTTTGCGAAGTAAACTAAAAGAAAAGCAGTTAAACAGAAAAAGAAAAAAGGAGGGGGGCACGCAAGCGACCATTGAATACAAGGACAAACCAGAGGTGAAATCGAAAATGCGCAGCTACGAGAGAGCTGAGAATATAAAGAAGAATTTCTCCCGTCAAAAGGAGCAATGGGAAAAGTGGGGGAGGGGGATGAGAAAGCACGTTGCTTTGATCTCGGCAAAGAAGTCGGGGAAGGCACGTCACAGCGTTCCGTGGCAGCTTGGGTCGGCTGCAGTGAACATTTATAGCTGCGAGGCAAGCCTACAGGCGCAGATGCTTTGTTTCGCCAACAAAAGCGAGCAGCTATATGAAAGAAACATAAAAAAAAGAAAGAAAAAAAAGAAAGATCAGTCGTGACAAAAGTAAGGAAGCCTGGAAAGAGTCAATCATTCGCGACTGCTTCGAAGAGGCCGGCCTCTCGCTGTTGGCGTCCGCAATGCACATTGTTGTCGCCTGGCTCGAGAAGCGGACATCGCTAACGCGTCGTTCCGCACATGCCGTCGTCCTCTGGATGAGAGGAAGGCGTTCGATCCATTACGAAGACTCTGCTCGATGACGCATGGGCGAACCTTGAAGCTGTTGCGCGACCACTCGAGCGAAGCCGATCGTCGCTTATTGTCTCCGCTTCTTTCTCGCTTTTGTTGTTTTTTTCTCTTTCAGAGACTTTCCGAACGTTTGTTTGTTTTGTCTGCTCTTATCCGGCAACCCGGAAGTGCTTTGTCGCCAGTCTCCTTCATTACGCTGCGGCAATAACCCGTTAGAACAAAACCTGCGCGTTATTAGAGAGTTTTAGTACTGCGGAAAGGTGCTACGTACGCATCACGCAAGCGCCTTGCGTTACGTGGCTCTGTTTGCCACTAATCGGCTTTTAGTACGCCGTAGTACCCGCGTACGTAACGAGCGTGAAGCGTGTTGCGTCATCTGGTAGATCAAAATAGAAGCACGTGTTGTTGACAGCCAATGTGAGCCAATCCAAGTGTTATAGCCAGATTATGGCCATATTTTAAGCCACAGAGCCGGTCGGTGCTTGCCTTCGATGCATCTCATGCGTGCGTACGTAGCGGCTGCGTACGTAACGCGATACGTGTGCGTTGCGGTCTGCGCATGCGCACTACGCAGAGCGTGGCGTCCTTGCGTACGCAACGCCGCCACGTACGCAGCGTACGCAGTACTAAAACTCTCTATTGATGTGCGTAATGCTGCTATAATGCTGATCTGAACTGCAGAGCGAACAAGACCTTTCGAGATATGTATAGTTCCTACCACGTAAACAAAAGTAACACACACACACACACACACACACACACATTCTTCAGAAAGCGGTCAGCCGCCAGGGCACGCTCACGTTGTTGAGAGTTGTTGCGTTTGCGAGCTGTATACAATGAGGACAATGACAAAAGACGCGTGCAATGGTTTCCTCGCTGCCACAGTGATCACAGTTAGCTCTGATTGGCGTTTCATTTCGATTAGCAAGGCTGTTGGTGAATGACACTACCGTTCATTCATTTGCATTCTTTTGCTTTCTTACCATGCTGTTTTTTTTATGTTTATCCTTTGGCGAGCCTCCCTGCATGTCTTTCATGAAGGCTGTATCTCTCACTTATCCCGCCGGTAAAACAGCGCTCACGGCTCTCTTCATTCGGTAGGAAAGGCACGCAACAAACTAGTCATAAAGTACGTCTTCCAGCGTTTTCTACTTGTTTTCGCTGTGATAAAAACGGGCCGCCCTTTCACGTAATACAGATCGTCAGTGCTCCCGGTGTTCGCTAGCCCACACTCCGTGACTGCGTGCGGCAACTCCTTGAAAACTGAGATAACGCCGAGCTGAACAGTGCCTGTAAGCTGAAAGACCATTAAAAGTTTACACCGTGGTTCTGAGCTAACACGCGCAGCGTTAAAGGAGCTACGTTGCCGTCGCGTTAAATTGTGCCCCACGGCGCAAACCTAATGCGCAAGTTAAGGTACTGTTGTGCAAAACAGTTCTTCGGTTACTATAAACCGCGTGATGTTTCAAAACTAAAGTTCTCGCAGTGTGTCTTGGCGCAGCTTTATAGTTAAAGCTGTGCCAAATGTATGCGCTAAATGGGCCACACAAATGTTCTCAAATGGATAACGCTATTTGGTTTGAAAGCACGCGATTGCCAAATGGATTACCGAATGAGAATCAAGACGAAGTCTGTCAACTGCCGTAACGGGCCAAATAGATGTGCATACGCTTCACGACGGAGGCTTATGTACATAGAAATTAAAGTGTCGGCAATACTAAATCTATGCAGCGTCAGTGAGAAAGTTATGTTGAAACCTAGGTGAAATCTGAATCACTACGGACGCTCGCGCTTACGCAGCGCTGCGCTGTTTTTACTTGGCGCTGGACACTCGCTGGCCACTTGTGCAACGTCGGTGTTCTTCTCCGTATGGGACGCTCGGAAGTGCCAGATGGCACTCAGTGGCTGTCGGCGCCGTAATTGAATCGGAAATGTCAGAGAGCCTCTCCTGCCCCCCTCCCGTGGGCGACTTATAAGAAGTGGCATGCCTGGGCCTCGTCTGGCGTTTCAGCAATGGTCGCGCATTCCGGTCGATAAGTTTGATTAAACAGAGTACACCCCGTCGCTTTGCGCTGACACGTTTAAGTCTGTGCCACTGCTTCGGTTTGTCCAGTCGTCGCCAGGGTGTTAAGTTTCCCTGCAATTGAATTAATGTCGATCAGCCTTCACTGACTGCTGGAACAGACCTGCAGTGGGTAAGTATGAAAGTTTCATACACTAGGAAGGAGTATCCTTGCGAACGATGCAAAGCCACTCCCCCTTAATTTAAGCAAATATCGCTGTTAGCTCGAGTATCAATGTTTGGAGCGATGTAAACTGCAGCCGTGCGTATAGGCGACCAACATTCGGTATCTTCAAAAGGGAGTGACGTTAATTTCCCAGTATTCATTCGGAACGCGCTCCCTACTGCGCTAAACTATCGTCAAAGTTACGGTCATGCATTGCAACACTTTTCATCTACATTGCAGTGCTTTTGTTACTATTCTTCAGGTGCAAAATATATTTGCGATAGTTAACATTTTCCCGTAATTTTACCTATTGTTAGGAAATAGCTTTTGAATGGCCAGGCTTCAGTGCATTTGCTGTATGTGTAGAAAAATTCAACAGATCCCACGTGCCTTGGAAATCGACGTTATGCGAAGCATGCGGAGGGAAGGTGACCGAGTTGTAACTTTTTTTTATTGAACGACAATCATGAACTGAGGTTTTAATATATGGATAAATGTTGCACGCTGAGACATATTTTAAAGAGCTTCAGCTCTCTATAGAACCAGTTGTTCGCACTAGTGCAACGATGCCAACAGTAACATGAGTATCAGCAACACCAGAAGCGATAAGCTGATATGCAGCGCTGGTGTTCGCGAGGATGGTAGCCCTGGACACTGCTACATAAATCAACTTCAGCGCATGGCACCCCACTACATATCAGGTTAACCAGACGTGATGGCTGTATGACGGGAGTACATACGTAATGTTTATAAAATTGGACAGCCTGCAGTGCAACACAATTGACGTTTCACGAAGATTGGGTTATATTTGCAAAGTAGTTCCGAGACCTGGCATGGCTCTGTGGTAGAATGCTTAATTGGGTTCGATTCTTGCTAGGACCCTGACATTTATTCTTAGCACTCGTCGGGTGAACGCTGCCGAAGTCAGATTTTTTATAACGCTGACGCGTTAAAATTGCCCAAGTGTGTTCTCGTCGTTCTTCGGTAGTTACTAAGTGCCTATCACCTGTGGCACATACCCGCATTTTAGTGACACATACCCGCCCGCGGGTATGTGCCACTGTCTGGCGGGACGTGTTTGACGACGTAGGCGATGGCATCGTGGCATTATTAATGTCTCGACCGGCGCGTCATATTCGTCAAACCATCTTACCCTCTCATATTAATTTTTGTTCACGCAAGTTTAGGGGGTGATCACGAGAACGCCCAAATGTAAGCGGATAGATAGATAGATAGATAGATAGATAGATAGATAGATAGATAGATAGATAGATAGATAGATAGATAGATAGATAGATAGATAGATAGATAGATAGATAGATAGATAGATAGATAGATAGATAGATAGATAGATAGATAGATAGATAGATAGATAGATAGATAGATAGATAGATAGATAGGATAGATAGATAGATATATAGATAGATAGATCGTAGATATTGATTGATTGATTTGTGGGGTTTAACGTCCCAAAACCACCATATGATTATGAGAGACGCCGTAGTGGAGGGCTCCGGAAATTTAGACCACCTGGGGTTCTTTAACGTGCACCCAATCTGAGTACACGGGCCTACAACATTTTCCGCCTCCATCGGAAATGCAGCCGCCGCAGCCGGGATTTGAACCCCGCGACCTGCGGGTCGGCAGCCGAGTACCTTAGCCACTAGACCACCGCGGCGGGGCAGATAGATAGATAGATAGACAGACAGACAGACAGAACAGACAGACAGACAGACAGACAGACAGACAGACAGACAGACAGATCAGACAGACAGACAGACAGACAGACAGACAGACAGACAGACAGACAGACAGACAGACAGACAGACAGAGACAGACAGATAGATAGATAGATAGATAGATAGATAGATAGATAGATAGATAGATAGATAGATAGATAGATAGATAGATAGATAGATAGATAGATAGATAGATAGATAGATAGATAGATAGATAGATAGATAGATAGATGGATGGATGGATAGATAGATAGATAGATAGATAGATAGATAGATAGATAGATAGATAGATAGATAGATAGATAGATAGATAGATAGATAGATAGATAGATAGATAGATAGATAGATAGATAGATAGATAGATAGATAGATAGATAGATAGATAGATAGATAGATAGATAGATAGATAGATAGATAGATAGATAGATAGATAGATAGATAGATAGATAGATACCAAAAGTGCTTGCTGTATGCAAAAAATGCTTGGCATTTAGTAAACCCGATAACCCGGACATTTTAGTCCAAAATTAATTATTTTCAGTCCCAATTGATTATTCGGAATGTACGCCGCTAGTTTTACATTTTTCAGATAGGCCTAATTGTGGTAGTCCAAAAAAACTGAAAAAAAAACTTGTTCTCCACATGTTTCAATAAAGAGCAATTATAGTGCCAATCAATTTAATAGGTAAGAAATAATTACCAATAGTTTCACAATATTTGCCTCATTTGTTACTTGGAAAGTTATTTAGATATGATAAAACATAATGGTCACCAAAGCGAAAATTCAAAGTTTGGACACGAAACTAAAATGCCTCATGTCTGCACGATGAAAGAAACTGCCACAGTGAAACGCGTGAACATCATGATTGCTTCTTAGAAGTGTGTTTCGTTGAGCTACTTGGTCGCACATTGTGAAATGTAAAAACAGCGCAAAATATACGAGATGAACGAAGAAACACACAGGACCAGTGCTGATTATGAGCTCTTATGTAACTTCTTTGTTTGTGACTGCGTATGTAATTTCCTCCTTTTTTTTCACACGTGACCTCACGTAATTGTGCGTACCATGTTGGCGCCACATGTAGAGTAGATGCTCAATACAGGCTCTTGAGAAAAAATAACGCTTCATATTTGCCAGATGCTTTTCACTGACCTACGACATGCACGATTCCAATTGGATTCGCTGGGCCTGAAGTTCCGCCTCGGTGTTCTAGTGGGTAAGATACACGGCTGCTGGCCCGCAGGTCGCGGGATCAAATCCCGGCTGCGGCGGCTGCATTTCCGATGGAGGCGGAAATGTTGTAGACCCGTGTGCTCAGATTTGGGCGCACGTTAAAGAACCCCAGGTGGTCAAAATTTCGGGAGCCCTCCACTACGGCGTCTCTCACAATTATACGGTGGTTTTGGGACGTTGAACCCCACAAATCATCACTGGGCCTGAAAGGGTTAACTGAGTCGGCTGTGCATGTCAGTCTGTTCAGATGTTTAACGAATCTCATTCGACCTATACAAGTTTCAAAACTCTATGTTTAGTCTCAAACATTTCAGCGTCCTAAATTAAGCACCAGAAGTGTGCTCAATATGCAGAAGGCTGTGGCAGCCATGTTTACCCAGAATACTTTGTGCGTGATCTCTCGAATGGACCAAAACTTAGAAAAATTCTAGGAAATCCCAGCAAATGATTTCGTGCATGATATGGACAGGTAGCACGCATGTCCAAGGCTAGTCTTCATCGTAAATTCATACTTACGATAAAAGCCAACCGCAGTTTTCTACATTGTGTTATGCACAATTAGCTGTCAAATTTAACTGTCGAATTCTGCGTCAAAGCTAGTTGCGGTACGTTAGTCTGACGAGTGATATTGTACTTTTATCAAGGTTTCGTACAATGCGTCTATGCAGATCTTGAAATCATTACAGCCGTCATTTCAACCGCGAACTGCGAATCGCCCGTAGGGTTACGAATGCCTTTCGAACGGGGGATTTATCACTTCACGTTATCACTTCGCTGTAGTTGAAGGTTTGTTTTAATAAACATAACATCATAAACAAGCAAGCCCACTTGTCCGTTAACGAAACTTGATATCGGTGCGTTGTTTTACACACTCTTCCACCTTGCATCAGGGAACAATAATCTTTTAGACATACACAAATAACGCTGAGCGCAGAAAGCAACTTTGATTATTAAAAAAAAAAGGTTTGTGTTCAAACACGGATACGGCGTTTTTTTTACCTAGATTTCTTGTCTTGATCCCGTGTTTGCACTGAAATGGATTATTTTATCGGGAACCTGTATCCACTAGCGCAACTTACGGTCACTCAAAGGAAACCTATACAACTCAAAATTGCGAAGATCAACGTGTGGGCATGTTGCTCTCGCGAGGAGCGTGCGAAACGCTATATTTCTCGGCTATGTGAGAGGCGATCGTTTATCAAACGGGTCGCCGCTCTATTGGGTACACCGCATCACGGCGCTTCGACAGCCACTGTCAGAGCAACCATATCGCAATTTCTCGTAGCGGAGCCGGTCCCGCTATTCGCCACAAGTCCGTGCAACCATCGATCTTCCCGATGTAAGCGACGGCGCCGATTCGGCTCGCCCTGGAACACAGCGGTGGACCCGAGCAGCGCGCTTCCTTTGGCGCGTTCCCCGGCACTCCGCGCACCGGAACGACCCCATAAGCTCACTTCCGAGGTGCTCGGTGTCCCGTCGAAACACTTGCGTGCAGTTGCGGGTGGGGCTGCCGTCGACCTCAACAATCATCGAGCTCTAATGCGCTGCCACTTTCGTAGAAGCACTGCAGCTATAAAAGTGCTTGCGCACGCTATGCTGACCAACTGCGCAAGTATGGAGAATAGTGCCAGCGTAAGTCGCCTACTGGTTGAAGGTATTCTGCTCCAAGTCCTTGTACCGGGTCCCGCGCAACGGGTTGGGAGTCCTCCAGGCAGAGTTAGCTTCACCACTGGGACGACGCGTCACAGCTCTTCAAAGCCGGCCTGTTTAGAAACCGGTGGGTGGTCGGCCGGCACTGGGGATCGAACCCCACACCTCCCGTAGCTGAAGCGGACGCGTACGTGCGAAATCCTTGTCGTACTTCGGACTTTCCAGGTGGCGAGATTTTCATGCAGTTGTGCATTTCAATGAGTGAGACTATAGCCACAGGTTCAATAAGTGCTGCCACGAGTAAAAATGGCTACAGTGCAGAGAACGAACTCTTTCAGGGTAACCTTCGAATCGGTAGATCTCTACATCTGCCAGTTATCGCAGCCTAAAGGTGATTTCTCCAGAAAATAGTAGTGCCTGTCTTTCTGAGCGTTCTCTGTATACTACAGGCTATACACTCTACTCAATCTTTTGTTAAAGCCGGTTTCGTGACGTGGTCATCGCTATTTGAATCTTGGTAGCCAATCAGAAAAGAACGCAGGACGTGAAATGCATGTTGTCTACGTAAGCCTTTATATACACGTTCGCAAACAATCTTGGTGCGTCGTACTTGGACGGTGTTGTCGCGTATGACTCCAGTGTCGTCACAGGCTATTATCACAAAAGTCACAGACTTGTTTTCACAAACCCTTTCCAATTGCAGGATAGCAAACCGGAGATCTCGCCCTTATTATCCTCCCTGTCTCTCCTTTACCTCTCTTTCTTTAGTTACACGCAGATGACAAACAATGCGCATTTAATTCAGCACCTCGCAACTACAGTTCAGTAGCTGCCGTAATGCGTACAGAACTGTGCGCTAAGCGTTATGGTTATTAAACTAATTTGAACACGAGGAAGTCACACTTCGCACACTGGTCACGTCTTGCCTCCTGAAGGGCATACGCTGCACGCTACACCGTAGGCGCCGCTCGCGAACTTCATTTCCGTACTCGTTCACAACCCCGAGAGGGCAGACAGTTAAAGACAAACGCTATATAGGGCACCGAAAAAAAAAACCCCTCCGACGAATAAAGTGCGTGCGGCTGGTGCCCTGGAACACCAACACCACCGCCGCCAACAACAACAACAAATAACGCGGGTGAAGTGGCACATTTCGAAGCTAGAAAGGTCAACAGGATATGTTTGTGCAAGTATATACATCTCCATATACAGCTCGTACGGCGCGCCGCGGGCGCCATTTAGGATTCAGGGGGCAAAATGGGGCGTGAAGGGGGGGGGGGGCTACATGGAGCCTGCGTCTGCGAACGTAGCGACCAGAAAAGGAAAGAGAAAGCCGAGGAGGCCAAGGGTGGAGGTTTGGTAAAAGTGCGTACGATAAAGCGTGCAAACACATGCACGCCCGCAAAATAGATCCCGCATCGCGTGAACATAATTTTTTCCCTTAATATTATCCCGTTCGTGCATATTTGCGTTCGTCAAGCTAGACAAGTTGCGCGCGAAAAGTCAGACGCACGCGAAAAAACTTTCGCGCTGTTTTGGAAACTCGAGCGTCGCCACGAAAGCGCGGAGAATGTTTACGTAAGGTGTCAAGACTTGACTTTCTTGTGTTTTGTTTGTTTGCCATTCGTTTTGCGCAGTGCACCCGAGGTCTTTGTTTGTTTGTTTTTTGACATCCATTTGGCTGCATACGAAGGCAAGTAATATGCATAGCCGAGCTGCTTTCCTCTCCCTCGGGACGTCACCTCGAGGAAATGTTTGTTGCTCCGGTCGCGATCTAGGTTTGGTTAGCCTTGCGTCGCAAGACACCCGCCAAGGGTGCCCGACCCATTTCTTCATTCGCGCACGTTTTATTGAACGCGTGTTGGGCCTTCCCACGAGGCAAGGGCACTAGCTACCTTAAAAAATGCGTCATCAGCATAGCAGAAGGAGGCCATGTCGTCGCGAGACGAGCAGGACCTTATGAAATCGCTCGCAAAATTTGTAGCTTACTGCACAAATAAATGCAGCTTACATGCCGCGAGAACATCACGCAGGTCACGGCTAAAGTATACACTTGTTAGTTCGAACGTAACTGCAAAAATAGTCACGTGTACCCATATAGGCTGTCTGGTTAAGTTAGCCGTCTTGCAAGTATGCATGTTTCCTTGCACTCGTTCAGAGCGTCAAAAAAACTGTGAAGTGTGCTAATCCGAAGGACGACGCACTTTGAACGAGATATCGGCGAATAGACACTATCGCCCAGAACAGAAGGTGCGTGCAGGATCACGTAGGGCTGGTTAACGTCATTGTTTGCCTCAGCTACAAGCTTCATTTTCCCGCGTTATACTCTAATGCATGCAGAGCGTAAGTATAAGCAACTACAGATCAGATAAAAAGCAAGTTAGCAACCCCCCCCCCCTACAAATGATGCCCTTAATTCGGGCTCACGTCTGGCTTTATCAGAGGAGGTGTTTCTTCGTTTGTTAGGTACTTGTTTGCTCTATCAAATGATATGTATGTTTATTAACCTTGGCAAAGCTTGAACTACAAAAAAAGATATGTTTCATAACTAGGAAAGGACCAACTTTTCACGTGCAGCGGAGCTCACGTGCTCTTCCCTCTGAACCCTTTACCCGCCCGATGGGAAGTGTCGGGAATGGGGATGGTGTCAGATCAAACGGGGTTTCTTCTAACCAGTGTGTTGATTCGCGACAATAATTTGACGAACGTGCGATAATTGCGGAAATATTTTTTTCCCGAAATTGCAGGCCAGACCTGCTTGCATCAAGTAGCTCAACGTGACCAAAAAGAAAACAAAAAAGGAAAAACGCCAAGCCTGCGCGGAACGCACAACACAGTCACAGCGAAAGCTAGGAGAGCAGCCTGTCAGAGCATTTTGTAAACACTCTTAGGGATGCTACAAGCACACTGCTGGGAACCCACTTTGCCATAAATAATCATAAATCTATTTTTCCTCATTCTTTAGAAAATAGTGGTATTCGCTACACTTTTCTGGAAATTCAAACAATTTTTTATGCAGTGGGTGACAATGATGACGAAATATGCCGGAAGTGGGGTATGCACCACAGTTAATAGGTGATCAAGAACAAGTTTTCTAATGGGTTGGGGCATTGGACGACTCACTCGTTACACTATTCGCATTGTATGACGCCTGGCTGTTCCTTTGATGTTGTAAAATGCTTTATTACTCACATCAACGCGATTCCTTTCCCGACATCAAGCCTGTCTAAGGCCACGTTCAGAAACAAGTTCCAAGCATTGGCGTAGCTCGGTGGTGGAATACTCGCCTGGCACACAGCGGACCCGGATTAGAATCACATAGTGTTTTCGATGTTTTAGATGCGGAAGCATCTTATACTCGCGCCTTGTAGTGCGCCGTCCGCGCCGTCCGCACCGCTTCTCAAACATTCGACAGCTGACGCGCGCGCATGCGCCGTCGCGCCGTCGACCACCATCTGTGCCGCGCGCGCTTCTCCTTCGAGAACATTCGACAGCTGACAGCGCATGCGCCGTCGCGCCGTCGCCATCTGTGCCGCGCGCGCGCTTCTCCTTCGAAAACATTCAACAGCTGACAGTGCATGCGCCGTCGCGCTGTATATATACTCAAGGTCGGCGCTCGCTCGCCCAGTTGCCGCTCGTCGGTTGGTTTGTACGGCGCGTCGACGTCCAAGGTCGCGGTGAAATGAATTCCAACGAATCCACAAACACAATGATCGACGCCCCTTCGACCAGCGCCGTCCTTTCGCATACGTGTGTACGTGTTCACTCATTTAACACCCCCTCCTACAACCACGTTAACCAATTTAGCCATCGACCCAAGTAAGTCGCAGTTTAACACCCCATTTCACAACCACGTTAACCAATTTAGCCATCGACCCAAGTGAGTCGCACTTTAACACCCCGTTAACCAATTATATGCTCCGCATCCTCCTCAGTGTTCCCCCGAGGGAAGCTGCGGGCAATTTTTTTATTTACTAAGTTTTTTTTTCGTTCGATACTGGTTACGGACACCGGCGGAGGCGGCGGACGACTATGGCACTGCGTGTGACCCGTGCTATGATCTGATAACAGCTTTCGCTGTGAAAAAAAAAAGATGAAACAGACGCATATATACAACGCCAGCAGGCTTTCAGTAAGACAGTAACGCGAAATGTTCACAACAAGAGCATTACGGAACAATTTCTATTAAGCCGAACCGGATGTCTCGTTTCTCAAAAGTCGCTTTTTTAAAACTTGCTCCTCGCCGCCGCCGTCTCTTGCAGATTCTGCCAGTGTAGCTTTTGCGTGGGGCTAACAACTCCGTGGTATAGCGGTACATACACGCACGAGCGATTTTCCTTTTCGCTGGATAATATAAATAGGGAGCTTGTGGCTTCCATTAGAAGAAACAATTAATCACTCGCCAACGTAGCCTGATCTCGCTTCCGTGTCTAGTACGGAGTAGAGGCAAGGGTAGAGGTAAGAGCAGGCGGGAGAATATAAAAAGAGGCAAGCTTTTTTTTTGGTATTATTATACCATCGTTGAAGAAGGAGGAAAAAAAGCTGCACACTATGCTTTCCCCGTAGAGAACACTTTACTCAATTACACACCGATAATGCGATTAAATCCTGAAGCGAGGAGAGATACACGCAGATAAGGTAATGGGCAAAAATTACTCCAAGAAAAATACCAGAGCCATTTACAATAGAATGTACGCTCGAGATCGTCCTGTATTAATTTTCAGACACTGCGGGCGGTACAAAAGACACAGAAAAACTGTAGCGACCTTTCGTCGTCGCTCTATACGCCTCCCCCCTCTCTCTCACTCTCACTCTCCATCTCTCTTTTTTTATGGAATAAATGAGCGTATCGGTTTGAGGTTCTTTTGCCTCGCCTGTGTCAAGCTACTAGTGCTTCGCGTCACGAGGAAAGGACGCAGCAGTACTGTACGTAGAATTGATTGATATGTGGTGTTTAACGTCCCAAAGTCGCCATATGATTATGAAAGACGCCGTATAGTGGAGGGCTTCGGAAATTTCGACCCCTTGGGGTTCTTTAACGTGCACCCAAGTCTGAGCACACGGGCCTACAGCATTTTCGTCCCCATCGAAAATGCAGCTGCCGCAGCTGGGATGACGTAGCGCGCAAAATATGTGCGACACAGGAAAAGGAAAGGGGCAAACAGGAGCGCAGGAGTCCCGCGACCAGCGGGTAGCAGATACCTTAGCCACTACACCATCATGGCGGAGCTACTGTGTAGAGAAGAAACATTCGTTTACTGCTCGTGCTGACAGGGTCCTTTATTCTTTTGTTGACTTTTTTTTTCTGCAGAAGTAGTCGATGAGTACTACGAAGTTTTGGGCTTGTTTGTTTGTTTGTTTTTAATAGGCATTTAATGATGATCGGGCAGTGTATGTACATGTACTTAAACATTTGAGGTTTGTTTCGCTATACCTGTCTTCTTCCTCTTATTCTGATTAAAATTATTACTAATGCCATAATTATTATTATTATTATTATTATTATTATTATTATTATTATTATTATTATTATTATTATTATTATTATTATTATTATTATTATTATTATTATTATTATTAACAGCAGCATTAGTAGTAGTAGTAGTAGTAGTAGTAGTAGTAGTAGTAGTAGTAGTAGTAGTAGTAGTAGTAGTAGTAGTAGTTATCGCATACCTTTTCAATCAAGTTACACACCCATACCGACCCCGCAAACATTTCAAGTCCCTTATTCTCTTCTATGAGGCCCACATTCCGTCGGTTGCCATAATGAACTCACTGCAGCAGTAAAAAAACCTTGAAAACAAAGCAGCGTACAAAACTGTACTTTGTTTCCCTTAGTTACCAACGCACAGCTCTCTATATAAGTTCATTTTTTTTTAGCGAGCGCTGCTCATTCGTATGGGACACAACGAGGCGAATTTTGTGCGCCAGATAGCGCGAGGCGGCGCCTTAAAACGTCGGCTTCCCAGCGACGACACCTGTTCGGACAAAGACTTCACGCGAGGATCGACAATGAGCCGGTGCTTTATAAATGCACGTCGAGATTGACGTTATCGGCGACAGGCTTTCCAGGACCTCTTATTCAGGCAGTCATGACGGCACCGACATCATTCCACACGGGCGGGAACGCGAGGAGGTTGGTTGTGCCGTGGTGGTAAAAGAACCCTTCGTCAAATCCCTGTCTATGCGCGTCACAAACAAAAACTGTGTAGTGGTGCAAAAGGGTCGTGCGAGGTTGTGGGGTGGTCGTTAGCGCGCGGAAAGAAGTTGTGCGTGAGTTTAGACGGAGTTGCGAATATCGAGCCTTCAAATCAGCGATCACATTTCTGTGAATTTTTGCTACGGTGTCTTTCTTTATGGGTAGAGGTAGTATGTGAACGAGCTCCTTGCGATGTGATGCATCACTCTAGTCTGGTCTTCTTCAGCCGAAGTTGTGGCTTGCGAAAATGCGCAGCGACTCCTCACTTCTCATTCCAAATCGTGACAAGTGTCGCTGTCAACGGACTGTTCGTTGTGGTAGCTGTTGTTGCTTCGACACTGAACGGATGTCGCTTCTGAGAGGAATGAGCTAAACTAAGGAGCTTCTCAGATATACACTGGGCAGTCTGAGCTACAGCCCTTAAGCAGTGAAAATAAAGACTGAGGCAGAAAAACGGATCCAATGGAGATGCTCGCTTCAATAAGTTGCACATGCTTGCCTCGTTTATACGGCGTAATCCAATTGATCGTCTGGTGTGCTAAAGCTGCGTTAAATAAACGGTGAGCACAGAGATAAGAAAACCAGCCCTTACATTCACCGACATACACAAACAGAAACAAAGCTGTTTGAAAATCTTAACAAGCTAATGGCGCGAAAAAAGAAACACGAGAGAAGGACAAATGCCATTTTTTCGCGCCATTAGCCCGCTAAGAATTAACCAACTCGCCGAACAAGTCTCTCTGCTGTTTGAAATGTTCTTTAATGTTGTTTTCCAGGAGCAAGGTATCAGGTGGTAGATCTTTATTAATACTTATTAGGGGTAGAGGGGGGCGGGAGTTACGTCCGATAACCCTGATATGATTATAAGGGACACCACAGTGGTGTCTGAAATTTCGACCACCCGGGGTTCGTAACACGTGCTTGAATCTGCAAATAAGGGCCCTTAGCATTCCGCCACCATCGAAATGGTCGCCCTTGTGGCTCAGGTTGCGCGCGAGGCCTTTGATTAACAGTACAAGCGCCGGCACGTTCTGCCTGTCGCGCCAGGGTACACCTCGCGCGTTCGACACGTTTACACGGAGCTGTCCACAAAACGCAAGCGCACGTGGTCATCAGCTTATTGCGCTGGGGCTCGCGTGGCCAGACGTGTCCGTCGCAGCATGGTTGCCACGCTGTCGATATGAGCCGGCGATTGGTTGTTCGATGCTCCGTCAAAACGCTCAAATCGAAACTATGGCAGCTCCGGCCACGATAGGTGCCCCGACCAGCATTGTTCTCACGCTGAGGGCATGACGGCTGGATTCGCGCGACTTTATGTTCAACAAGAGGGTGCGCGGTCAGACAGCCACTTTCATGCGAATATTTAGAAAAAACGAACGATGAAATAAATCCGCGCTAAGAAAAGCGTGTTTTTATTTATTCATTTATTCATAATATTTTTTGGGCTCATGTTTTGCGCCGAGTTTCTCGTTCTCATAACTCCATAAGCTTCTCGAAATAAGGTCATTCGTTTTCATACGGAGCAACAGCAAAAAAAAAAAAGAAGAACGCCAGATTTTATTTTCTTTTTTTTTCATTTTTATTAAGTTGATGCTCCCTGAGTTCGCTTGCCAGGTAAGAAGAAATAGCGGGATGATGGAGAGTTGAAGTAAAAACATTTGCAGCCAGCTCCGTCAACAACTTGGCAACTTTTTTGCAGCGCATTTTCGCCAGCAAAGGAGAGGGTGTGAAAGCTAGGAGAAAAGAAAAAAATTACCAACGGGGGTTTGTTTGCGATTGCTTTGCTCACCACATGAAGTATAGCCGGATATGAAGCAGCCTTACTATTGCTCTTTTATGCAGCAGTCGGCTCATTCCGACCGTTGATAGACACAGCTCGCCAGTCGGATCCACTTATACAGCTTCTTACCTCCTTGCTCACCAGCTATGGTTGCTTCATTGCTGTGGCTGAAAAGAATTTTTTAGATGGAAACAGAATCGTATGGAATGAACGTCATCTTATTTCCTCCTTCTCAGGAAGTCTGAGAAGTGAGGAAAGTTCATTGCAGCTCACGTCTCCACCTGAATTTCTAAGCGAGGGCCCCCCAAGTTTTATATTTACCATATAAGTTCACATTTCGCAATCTAATAACCGGTCAATGTACAGTTTTGGTCGAGTCTTCTCAATAACCACCCTATTTGCTCTCTGTATGGAACACGTTTTTCTTGAGGCTTCGGACATTGACTTGGTTTTCTATCTTTTAGCTCGTCCCATCAGTGTATGACAAAAAAAATGAAAGAAAACGTTTTTTTCTATTGATAAGACAAGCGAATAAAGAAGTAATAATAGCACCGCCAATCACTCCGCTGCACGCGATGATTTTGGAAATGACAGCGACGTCACAGAAGAGGACAAGTGACACGGAGCAGGGAAAAAGATAAGGCTAGACAGTCGCTATGACTGTCTAGCCTCTTAGTTTTAGCACTCTCAGCGTAGGTCAATGTATCCGTAATTCTTTTTATTTTGCTTTCAAGCAAAGATAGCATGCATAGCCAGTGAAAACTGCAAAACGATATTATATTAAGTCTTACTAGTGTTTGTTTATTCGTGAATCCAAAGAGCGCGATATTGTCGATACGAGACGGTTCTGCAGTGTATTCAGATTTTGTGCTACTCAAATAGGCCTTTCACAAAGGCTTAATTCACATGAGCGAAACTTATCGAAATAAGTAACGAGTATCATGAGAAAGCTCTCGGAAAATCTATACCCTCATGAAGACTACTCTGTGTGACATAAAACTACAGACTCGAGGCGTAGTATCGCCGCATACGTCTCCTCTATGTATACTTTGCTGGCACTGCATCACCACGCCCCTTTGTTTGTATACACGAGCAAATTTGTTTTACTTTTGTGCACCATAGCGGAAATTTCATAATCATAACGATGAAAATCATCAGTACAGTTTCCCACTAACACGGCTCGTAGCAAGTGTAGCGGAGCAAACGAAGAACGCGTCAAGCAGGACGAGGCCGTTGATGTGTGCCTTCACCATGTTTGTAAACAGCGATATAGGTGCCGTCGACATACCGAGGTGCCAGTAGCGGCGTTACGGCGCGAAGGCTCCGCTTAGCCGAAAGATCGCCAACTATGATAGCGTCACAACTGGCTGCCCGACGCGCTGTGCTCGGAGGCAGCTTTCCAGCTGCTGTGCCAGTTGTCACGTGGTCATAGAGGGTGAGGGTGAACCTTGGGCTGGGCGGAGCCTGCGCTCCGCGATGTCGCTACAATCAGTCGCAATCGCCTCAGTATGTTGACGGCGCCTACCGTTCTTCACAAACATAGAATGGGTCTAAATGTGTTCGCAGCCTCGTCACCATTGAAACAAATGGTACGAGGCATGACCCGAGTGTGTCGGTGGCGGTGGCCACAACAATGCATCGAGTGTGTGGCGACGCTCACGTTCGAGACGCGGTCGAAGAAATCGGCGAATGGGAAACAGCCGATCCGATCTAATACTGATGCCCTCCAGCTCCATTAGCCTCCGTCAATGAGCTCTCCAGAGGGGAGCAGAATGGCGCCCGTGAGCGCTGACATGAATTCGGGAAAAACGAACCGCAGGTAGCGCTGTATTGACAGAATTCGATGGTCGGACTGTTTTGGTGCCGCATTTCCAGATTTGGTTGACGCTTGCCTAAAATAAATGCGAATGAAAAACAATTGTCCTGCGTATTCATTCTAATGTCGTTGTGTTTTTATATCCGCGAGTGGTTTAGCAATTATCATTGTTATAGGCTGTTCTTTGTTTTATATATGTCTTGAACGAAATGAATACTGCAGCGAAGGCAGTGATTGCAGACTGGTGTTTGCCACTTCTGACCACAAGAACTTGAAAAAAAAAGCATAAATTTCTTCAGCGAGACTTAGGTCATCCTTAGCATCTCTTTGTGAGAAGTTTACACACGAGTAGTGGTGTATTTTGCCTCGTTTTTGTTTCATTAAATCTTCAGCTGTAGTTGTACCACGACGTCACAAATCACTGCTCATACAGTGCGCCCATTTATGTGTCTCCGATCACGTGATTCAGTTGCATTATAAGTGTGCCTTCTAATAAACTTATCGCTTGATTATTGTAATGCTGCCTGTTCGTCATGTCATTTCACAGATAGCACGTGAATGGTAACATTCTGGTTTAACACCTCGAACATTCGCTCCAGTATTTGACTAGAATATAAAGTTGGGCATGTTGGTAAGACATAGTTGATCTACGTAGCGCGTTTAGAAACATAGGACAAGGGAAGGGACAGAAGGGAGCGTCCCTTCCCTTGTCCTATGTTTCTAAACGCGCTACGTCGATCAACTTCGCTCCACTCAGCATCTGTATATCTACGAAGTACTGGGCGACACGCTATAGAGTCATAACCACGTATATCAAACTCATTAAGAAACAGGAACTAGCTTTATACATCGTATGATAAAAGATAAAACCTCTAAAACAATTACATACTTTCTTTTCCAATATTTGTGCTCAAGCGGGCTTCCCGAAGCCGCTTCGTGATAATGCATTGGAGGTGGCTTAGGACAACACTAATAGTTTTTTAGTTCTATCACTTATTTATTTTTGTGCAGTTTGCAGGGGGGAGGGGGGTATACACAAGGGCGGGTTGTAGGCGATAAAGTGCGGTATTGATACAGACTTCGTAATTGCACTGCTTGTTCTCCCAAATGCACGCGGGGATGTCCCATTTAGTTAGAAAAGAAGCCATCTTCTAGGGAGGGAAAGACAACTTCACATGGCTCCCTCCCCGTGTTCGAGACGCCAAGTGTACCGGCTAGTTTTGTTCTATGCAGCCGTAGTTTTCTTATAGTTCGATATAAGGGACAATTCGATTCAGCCGGGTTCGCTATAGCCTGCCTAGACTGTAGTTAGGCAGCATGGGAGTAGCGATGTCTCGACTCACCTTCGAGTCCGGCGAGGACTTCTTGACGACCTGCCTGCCACGCAGCTCGACGTGGCATAGCGGTGGCGATGCCTCTCGCTTCCGCTGTTCAGGCGACGCCTTGGCCGAGGCCTGCCGCCGCAGCTCGTGGAATCGCGCCACCTTGACTTGGGACGGGGGCGGCCGCCGACCTGCCGCGGACTGGCGAGCCGCGTCGTCCGCTTCGTCGTCGGTGGTGGCCCCCTCGTGCACGCAGCACAGGCCGCCCCGAGACAGCTTGGGGTCGGCCGAGGCCAGCCGCGCCACGCTGCTCGACGGCTGCTGGGAACAGGACGTCGCCGACTGTGTCGTGCCGCTACCGCCTGCGGTTCTATTCAGAACACCGGCCGTGGCTATTACGCTTGTGAAGCGAATGACATTTGTTTAAATGCGATCTTCACTACTGCTGGTGCCACACTACGTCTGCACACGGCTACCGTTTCACGTTCACTCTCGGTGCTGCTTGTGCTTTGCTCAAAATGATGGCAGTTCAGGTCGGGGCAAAAGCACGTGACGCAAGCACTGCTTATATAACTGGACTGTAGCGGTTGCTCTTCGTTAGTGCCGAATGTTTTTGTTCCCCGCCAAAAACAAGTCTTCCTATTGTTACTCTACAACCCTCGTTCAATAGAGGGGAAAAAATCCTTAGCTGCCGAATTGGTGCCAGGGGGGGTTTTCCCACGAGCCTTCGAAGCCGTTCTACCACACTGTGGATTGAAGGCTTCTGCGCACTGCTCGGGAGGAAGATTTTTCTGTTATTCTACTGACAGGCAAAGGCGAAGCACCAGTGACATGAAGTGCATTTCCGAGTTGCTGTTTGTGGGAGTTAGCCGAAAGGGTGGAGTTGCTGCCACTGTTTACGCAGAAGCGTCTCCTCTTGGAGCGACACCAGAAGAAGGGAAGCGACACATTTGACTCAAAGATGACACGCACACATGCACACAAGCACTCCAAGTTGTCCCGTTCCTCTAGGTGCAACGAGCTTTTTTCTTGACACGGGAGTCGATAGGCAATCATGAACAAGAGCGACGTCAACACCAGCACTTTGGGGGCAGTTCCGCTCAGTCTGTGACGCTGTAGTTCCTAATTCCAGAAGAGGCGGGACGAAGACGCTGCTAAAGTGTCAGCTGCACGGACGATGACAGAAATGTGCCCTGTCGACGTCAAGCGTTTATCTGACGCTGCACGCTGTCTTCAAAGCCGTCGCAGGAAGCGCTCAACGAAAGCGCCTTCGAAAGCGGAATGCAAGCTGGAGCAGAACAGCTGGTCTGCTTCAGCGGTTGTCCTCTGACCTCTGCGAAGACTCGGGAGGGGCGAAAGGCCGAACGGCTTGCACCGGACTCTTCGAAAGATCGGTGGCGACTCCAGCGCGGCGCTAACACCACGCCTCTCGGCGCGTAGCGCGACGTTGGGATAGACTCGCCAGTTGTGGTGGTGTTGCGCCCTCGGCGAGCGATCGACACAACACTCGCTGCACCACGCGGCTGGCAAGCTTCGCTTTTTTAGAGCCACCGGAAGGCTCCCGGGTGATTGGCGTCACATCCGCCGTCCGCGGCGGCGGGCCAATAAGGCGCCGAGAGCTCGGCGACTCCAGCGCTTGTAGCGCTCGCGCTTCTCTCGCCTTGCGAAGCGAGAGAAAAGCGCGCAGATGGGCGCACACTGGCGCCCAGTTAGGCGGCGTGCCCGAGCTGCGCCGTCGGTCGTGAAACGGCCCATCGCGAGCTTACTTGCACTGAGAAGAAGCGCGCTTATTTTTTCCTAACTGTATTATAATGTAGGCGGTATTGGCACTTTTATATACGCCAACTACTACTTTTTGCTGATAAAATAATTTGTGAGACAACAATGGTACTAGGTATATGAAAGAGCACTTTCGGCGAGTCCATGCAAACCAGTCAAGCCAAGCAAAAAAAAAAACACACGCACATTATTCCCGTAATGTATTTACGTGGCGACACACACACACACAGAGAGAGAGAAACAAAATATTGTTAAGCCAGTGAACATTTCACCAAGAAATGCATTCGCACACACACACACACACACACACACACACACACACACACACACACACACACACACACACACACACACACACACACACCGCTTATGCTGAAAATAACACTACACAATGTCCAGTGACGTAACACCAGTAGGCAAAGACCAGTCACAGGGACGCCTTGTTAAACAGAAAGCACCGATTACGAATATTCTCGCATCTTCTCTGACTGAATTTGAAAACCAAGTGTCGCAAAACCCGATCACATGCTCGAAGTTCTTAGAGAGTCAGGACATTATGCCACAGAGCACGGACACAAAGACGCATAATAACAAATCTGTTGAACGTGATGTGCACGTTAAAGCTTAGTTACAGACACTTTTCTGATTGAGAACAGTATGTTCTCGTCTACGGATGGAGACTGTACCTGTTGCTCATAAATTGAGATACGCATATAATAGCACTCGCGTTAATCATTCTTACTATCGACGTCAGACGAATGACCTGAACGAGTACGATGAATGACGTTTGACTACCTTAAGAAAATTAAGATGCATAAATATAGTTGCACTTTCTCCAAAATTTTTGTGGTTTGGTCCGTAACACTACTCTGGTAAGGGCATTTGGATGTTTTAGTGCAATTTGGAAAGAATATTTCGTAGACTAATGGTTATTCTTAACGGGCGACGCTCCACAGTGTTTAGATCCCTATTCTATTATGACTACGTGTATTATAATGTTAATATGTATCATGTTCAATTGTGCATAACCTGAAAGCGTCATACAGCGCAATACGGCGTAGTTTGTAATAATAATTTTAAATGAGACATCACTTCACCAGCGTGCAAAGGGTGCGTTCACCGTAGTGTAATTTATGCAATATGCGTTTTGGTTTATGGACTCTCACTCTTTTCAGCCTCCAAGCGTTTTGCGGCCTCAAATCCTTTCTCCTGGTCTGCCTGAAATTCATGCAGAAACTCTTTAAAATTACACCGCCACTTGAAGCAACTTTAGTGACAAAATAAAAGCTTAGCCTTCCTCAGCAGCACTGACTTCGACATTTAATTGGTTACCACTATTTCGTTTGCTCTTGTCATACGCCATCCTCCTCATCTAGAGTGTCATGCTAGTACTACAACACTACGCATGTTTCAAGTATCCACTGAAATTGTCCTCCGCACAACTTCTATTCGGAATGAAACTGCAAAAAAAAAAAAGCGGTCAGCCTATCCTTTGCTGCTCCTTTTTATATCGCTTTCGCGCAACAAATTTTATCGTATTTATCGTACATATCTTAATCAAGCGATGTTTCGATTGTTAGCTTGATAATCACAAGGACGTTTTACTAAGGCACCAAGCCAGCCATACACTTTTCCTTCTCCATTTATGATGGCTGCGCATATACTTCCCCTCTATGTTTCCCCTTCCCGAAAGAACATGCAGGCGTTGCACCCGTCTAGGCGGCAGTTGCCAAACTGTTTCTCTGTCTAATTGCTGACAACATATTTTCACGCTAAGCATTTGAATCGGTGAACAAGCAATCGCGTTCGGGTTGTCATTGAGAACTCTGTGTATACGTTCGATGGGCATGTGCCTACCGAGAAAGTAACGTGACGTCTCAAAATCTTGTTTGTATCCATCGTACAAATATATATATATATATATATATATATATATATATATATATATATATATATATATATATATATATATATATATATATATATATATATATAAAATCTGCTTTTGCGATTTATTGATAAAGTTCGTGTTATAGCAATCGCAGTGTGGCTTTATCCACCTCTATCTCGGTTCTCCTTCGCATTCTACTGTTCTTTCCATCGTGTGACTTAATTTAAGGCCATTTATATAAGACTCGTCGAATAAAGCCCTCGTTTGTCATCTCAGCTCGTCGAGACAAACTGTGCCTCACTGGGTCTTTAAAGCTGCTTTTTCTGTAAGGTACTTAAGCGTGTGGCAAAACAAACTTCTTGGCACGAAGTAGGATTTCAACGCAAGTATTTCACGGCTAGTTTTCGGTGATCTAAGAACAACGGAGGTAAGTATTATTCTTTGATCTTAGAAAAAATGAAGTGGCTGTTAAAAAAGAAAGAAAATTATGGTAGCTACGCGCTAGCGGTGACAACGCTGGGGTAACAGCGGAGCTGGTACGATTTCCCCTCCACACCCCACCCCTTCCCATTCCCCCAGCGTAGGGTTGCAAACCGAGATTGTGCCTGGTTAACCTCCCTGCTTTCTCTCTTGTTGTTCTTGTCCTCCTCCTCCACCCCAATTTTCTCATTTCTCTCTCTCAATTTTTCTTCTCTTTTTTGTCTTTTTTTCTACCGCTTTCTCTCTAAATCAGCCATTCTCATTTCTTCTCTATCTCTCTCGCTCTATATATCTTTCTCTGTGTTTATTTGATTAGCTCTCTTTCTTTCTGTGTTTCTCTTTGATAGTCTCTTTCTCTTATTTTAAACGGTTTGTTTTGGTCGAATGTGGTATTGACGTGCACAGTTTTAACGACGCAGAGTTTTAACCCGACGCAAAACGACGCAAAGTTTTAACGCGAAAACATTAAAGATCTTGTTTCGCGAAAAAAATGGCGTCGGTATCAGTGTCATTGGTTGTGATTGAAAAATCATCTTGTCTGTGACTGAAATAATAAAACTTAAAATAAATGAATAAAACATTTCTAGTCCAAGTCATGATCGAAGCCAGGACGGCCGCTTGGCATATAGCAGCAGTTCTACTATATGAAAACCATTAAATGGATACGACGTAGCGGAAGGGTTCACCTCAACGCATCATATACTACGTGGCAGACGTGCAAAATTGCGCCAGGCATCAAAACATGTGAGTTCCACAATGAGTGGGTGTTTTAAAGGCACACACATTACAAAAGCGCTTGGACATGTTTAATCGTCATCAGCAGCAGATCCATCAACAAAGTTGACAGCTGCGCAGGTTCGCGTGTTGCCCTACGGACGCGCAGTGGGAACTTCGCCGATTCGCAAAAGAAATAATTCTCACTTAGTGCTCACTTAACAACAGAGCTTGCAATAGGCATTTAGTGATGCTTTGAAACTGACAATGTTACGGGCCCAGTCGTTCGTTTTCTAATGACATGGTTGAGGCATGCACCGAGAATCGAAACTAGCTAGTATAATTCAGGAGCAGATTCCCACAATGGCTGGTTACGCTATTACAATGTGCGCTTGAAGGCGAAGCTGGTTACGCTATCGCAATCTGTGCTTGAAGGCGAAGCTGGTTGCGCTATCGCAATCTGCGCTTGAAGGCGAAGCTCAAGCGTCCTCCCATTTGTTTTTATGCACTTTTTTTCGCAACAATGAACGTTGTGTGATAAATGAAGTGCGAAAGAAGATCATTTGAATAAATATATCAGGCAGTTGCATACATACGTGATTTCCAAAGCTCTCAACGGTGTAATGGCCAAGGTCAGGTTCGCGGTCGCTCTACACCACGAATCTGTACTCGACGGAACATTGCAATCATCTGAGAATGCGAAGACTGTGCAATGCGGGTCTCTTGTTAGATAGCTTGTTATCTTCTAACAAGTCTCATCCCCGATTGTATTACTTTATGTTATTCTTGACTGCTGATCCGGAGATCACCGTATCGAATGCCTATATCACATCGAGGGTGGCGAATTTGCTAGTGCTCCACTTGCCTAGATTTAGGTGCACCTTCAAAAGCTCAAAGTGGCCAAAATTTTGGGAGCCCTCCACTACGGCGTCCCTCAAAATCAAATCGAGGGGTTCAGACGTGAAACTCAGATTGTTATTATCAACAATGCATTACCAATTGTGAAGCAGGTATTCCCCTCCCATGTTTTACAAAGGGTGTAACCTGCTGTATAACTTTATGTTTCTGTTTACCCAGTCTATGTATGCGCTCCCCTGACGTCATTCACACGCGTGCGTGCACGCATGTGAGTGTTCGTTTGCGTGTGTGGGCTGGCGATGTCTCCGGTCACGTATACATCTTCCATCTGAAGCCCAGTGCACTAGCTAAAGAAAAACTATTCGCACTTAAAGGGCTCCTAAAACAGTTCGAGTGTAAAGATCAGAAGCGGGTTCTCTCTCGCCTTCCCGCCTTACAGGCACTATACCCTCCTCGCCACTTACTTACTGTCACATGCTTCGGATGAGGCCCTGCCGATCCAACATCGACGTGCGGCAGACTCGCATGCTTCCACTTTACGCTTCGGCCTGCGACGCCTGAAAGGCCTCGAAGTGGTACATCTCAAATTTATTGGCAGGTTGGTCGATTCGTGAGGGGTTGCACGTGTGGTTATGTATGAGGCTGACTGACGTACTCATAGAGCAGTCATGGGCATTTGCTTAAACACGAACAAGCATTCAATTTAGAAAGGGCAATAGGCAGGAGAATACATAAAATAAGAGAGGAATAACACTGATACGCGATGAAAAAGAACAACAAAGCAAACTATGCTCTAAAGGAACACTACAACAGGTACAAACAAAACACAAATACGCGGATTGTTAATAAAATAACAACACAGTGAAACTAAAGGAGATACAAAGAAATACTTACGAGAAGATTATGCTCGCGCTTCTGAATTTCTAAGTCTGGATTTCTCTCTCTCCTGTTCCATTAAAAATTCCAGATGTTGTCTATGCTTAATGCGTTCTGCGTCGCGCTCCTGTTTAAGTCTTTGTCGTTCTGTTTCGACAAAATTATACAACTCCTTGTCTACAAAAGTAAAGGTCTTGCCCTGTTCGATAAACCTGTCAAACTCCGTGCCGTTCAATGCTACAAAGAGTTGCTGGCCAACAAAGCGATGACAGGACGGCTACATACTTTGCGCTCAGAGTTACGTCAGTCTCCCAGACATAACCACGCGGTCGGCCTGTCCTTCCGTGGACACCAGATAATGTCACACACTTTGGGTGTGGCCCCGCCGATCTAACATCGACGTGTGGCAGACTCGCAGGCTTCCACTTTACGCTTCGGCCTGCGACGCCTTAAAGGCCTCGAAGTGGTACATCCCAAATTTATTAGCAGGTCGGTCTACCCATGCGGGGTTGCACGTGTGGTGATGTATGGGCCTGACCGACGTACTCATAGAGCAGACACGGACATTTCATAAAAAACGGACAAGCATTTAAATAAAACAAGGGCAATAGGCAAGAGATTACAAAAATAACACAGGAAAAACACTAATACGCGATGAAAGAACAACTACAGCAGGTACAAACAAAACACAAATACGTGAAATGTCAATAAAATATTGGCATGATGAAACAACAGCAGAGAGAGAGAGAGAGAAATTGCGTTTATTGCACCCGTCTAGAATGATGGGGGAGGAGGCTTCGGCCTCTGCCCCCAATCATCCCCTTAGCCATCGGCCGGAATCCCTTGGGACTCGGCGGCGGTCAGGGCGAGACCGATGACTTGACGCTGTTCTTCGGCGTCACGGCTGTGTAATAAGGCCTCCCAGGATTCTAAGTTTCTACTTGGATCATTGTAGGATGGGCAGGTCTATACCATGTGCACTAAATCCGCAGTGCTGTTGCAGTGCACACATCTGGAGTTGAACACTTCCGGGTGCCATTTACTGTACAGGTGAGGGTTTGGAAACACCCCGGTTTGCAATTTTCGCCACATAATTTCCTCTTTTTTGCTCAGCTGTTTACCTGCCTCTGGATAAATCTTACGGTGGAGTTTATAGTGTGCGGTGATTTCCTGAAACGTTCGTAGTTCGTCTCTTGTGGAGAGGGGCTGCTCGCGCGAAGGCGGCGGGTCAGCGTCGATCGACCGGAAAGTGAGCCCTCGGGCGATCGCGTGCGCCTTCTAATTCCCCTTCAGACTTTGATGGGCCGGGGACCATACTAGTGAGATTAGCTCTGCGGGTATTGGTCCTTGTCTTAGAATTTTGGCGGCTGTAGAAGATATCCTGCCCATATCGTAGTTTTTAATGGCTGACTTAGAGTCGCTAACAATCACTCGTGTGCCTCTTTGACCTATTGCCAAAGCAATCGCAAGTTCTTCTGCCTCGGTGGTGGTTGTGTTCTTAGAGGTGCAGCACGAGACCAGGTCCCCGTTCTCGCGAACTACTACCGCTGTGTGTGCTCCCTTTCTTTCGTATTCTGCAGCGTCCGTATAAAGCACGCCAGATCGACCTTCAAGTTTCGCCTGCAGGGCTACAGCTCCAGCTTTGCGTCTGCCTTCATGAAACGCCGGATGCATGTTTTTCGGCAGCGGTATAATTTTCAGTGTTGCCCTAGTTGATTTAGGTACGCTAGCGGTCTGCCTGGAACACTCCGTGGGCTCGAACCCCAAGCGCTCCATGATTTTCCTCCCGGTTCTACTTCTCAGAAGTCTTTGGTGCTGTGACATCATGGCGGCTTCTATAAGTTCATCTAAAGTGTTGGAGACACCCAGCCTAAGAAGTTTAACCGTAGAGGTATTCGGGGGAAGCCCTAGCGCAGTCTTGATGCCTTTCCTTATAATGGCTTCAATTTTATCTTTTTCTGCTCTACTTAATTTAAGATAAGGGGCAACGTATAGTACATGGCTTATCACGAAAGTTTGAACTAATCTTAAAAGATTGGCTTCCTTCATCCCCGCATTTTTGTTAGAAATGCGCTTAAGCAGGCGGCACGTCTGGTTCGCACTAGCTTCGAGTCTCCGGATAGTTTCAGTGTTTTTTTTTCATTTGCTTGTATGCGCATCTCTAGAATTCTAATACTGTCTACGGTTGGAATAGCATTACCATTCACTCGCAAAGCGATGTCACAACCCCTTCCGAGGGGATTGTTTGTTTTCCTTTTAGATGCGGAGCATCTAATACTCGATGCTTGTAGTGCGGCGCCGTCTGCAAGCTTCCTCCTCCTTCTTCCACCATCTGTGCATCCCTTCCTCCTCTACAAACCGCGCGCGCTTCACTCTTCCACCATCTGTGCACCCTTCCTCCTCTACACACCCAAGGAGGATTAAAAAAATTGCTGGAGTGGAAATGATTGCGCAGATATGTGCCGTTCCTCTGGCAAGATGGCGGCTGTGGCGGCCATCTTACTAGGGGCATGATAAAGTGTCGCCGTTCAGCGATCGGGGGGGTAGAAAAAGGGGGGTAACGATTTAGAGCACAGGGTACTTACTCTACTATGGGAGAGCTTAAAGCCGTCCCGAGCTGGGCGTAGCAAAAACGAAGCGTTTCCCTCGCACGCTCAACGAGTTTAATGCAACCAACATTTTTGGGGCCTCAAAGTGCTCCAAGTGCGTCTTAATGTCACTAGTTTTCCGTAGTGAGCCTCTAATTGGAGGCAAAGTTCTTTTAAGATTCAGTCATCCATATTTGTTTCTGAGTGTTATTTCGTCAGGAACAACCATCCTTTAATATAGAACTACCGTAGTATTTACATAACGTATCAAAGCCACTTGATCTTTAAGCGGGCACTATCAGAAAAGAGCATGTTTCCGCCATCTTGGCAGTGGCAATTGGTGGCTTCACTTCTGCTGGCAAGGCATCGCAGGAGCTTCCACTCCAGCAACTTTTCTTTAATTCTCCTTGTACACACCGCGTGCGCTTCTCCTCTTCACGAACATTCGCTAGCTGTATAATGTAGCGCGCATGCGCCGTCACGCTTCGAGAACATCGGCAGCTGACGCGCGCGCATGCGCCGTCGCGCTTCGAGAACATCGGCAGCTGACGCGCGCGCATGCGCCGTTGCGCTTCTCCCCCTTCTCGAACATTCGACAGCTGACAGTGCATGCGCCGTCGCGCTGTATATATACTCAAGGTCGGCGCTCGCTCGCTCAGTTGCCGCTCGTCGGTTGGTTTGTACGGCGCGTCGACGTCCAAGGTCGCGGTGAAATGAATTCCAACGAATCCACAAACACAATGATCGACGTCCCTTCGACCAGCGCTGCCCTTTCGCATACGTGTGTACGTGTTCACTCATTTAACACCCCCTCCTACAACCACGTTAACCGATTTAGCCATCGACCCAAGTAAGTCGCAATTTAACACCCCATTTCACAACCACGTTAACCGATTTAGCCATCGACCCAAGTAAGTCGCACTTTAACACCCCGTTAACCAATTATATGCTCCGCATCCTCCTCAGTGTTCCCCCGAGGGAAGCTGCGGGCAATTTTTTTTTGCGATGGTAGAAAAAGAGCCTGTGATTTTTCTGCCGAGCATTTTAACCCTAGTGGTTCGAGATATTGTTCGATGGTATCTATAGCCGCCTGAAGTGCGCTTTGAATATGTCCGTCACTACCCCTGTTTATCCACAGCGCGTCACATCGTCTGCGTATATTGTGTGATGCAGATTTTCGATTCCTTCCAACTTCTCAGGAAGTTCAATCATCACTATATTAAAAAGAGTTTGAGAGAGTACAGACCCTTGTGGCGTCCCTTTATTCCCCAAATTAATGTTTTCGAGCGACTGCCCTCCCATGCTGATAGTGGCTGTACGATTTGAGAGAAAGCCCCTCACGTAGTTGTATGTCTTGACGCCTACGTTTAGCGCACTAAGGTTCTTAAGTAAGGCTTCATGTTTGACATTGTCAAACGCCTTGGAGACGTCCAGACCCACAATTACTTTGGTGCCAACAGTCTTTTTGTCTATTATTTCCTCCTTTAGCTGTAGCATAATATCGCACGTCGATAAGTGGGATCTGAAGCCTATCATAGTATTAGGGTACAGGTTTTCATCTTCCATGAACCTAGTCAGTCTTGTTTGGATAACGTGCTCCATCAATTTTCCTACGCAAGATGTGATGGAAATGGGTCTGAGATGTTCAAGACTGAGCTTTTTCTCTGGCTTAGGAATGAAGACTACGTTGGCCGTTTTCCAAGCTTGCGGTATTTCTCCCTTGTCCCAGCATTCTTGCATATAAGCTGCAAGTTGACGAATGGAGCCGTCGTCAAGATTCCTGAGCATTCTGTTGTTGATTTTGACCGGACCAGCAGCCATTTTTGTTTTAAGTCGGTTAATTTAAGCCCTGGCTTCTCCAACCGTGATGGGGCTGTCTAGGTCCGGGTTTTCTGAACCAGCGTAGTCAGGGAGCTTTTGAGATTCTGCGCAGCAGAGGTATCGATCCCTAACCTCCGTTAATAATTCCGTCGTCTGACCTTCATATTTATACACAAGCTTTTGAAGTTGCTGTCGGGCCTCCGACTTGGTTTTCTCTGGGTCTAATAGATGCCGTAGTAGCTGCCATGTTTTAGCACTGCCAATCTCTCTATCCATCTGATCACAGATACTACCCCACTTTTGCTTGGTAAGTTCGAATGCATAATCTTCGATCTCTCTATTCAGTGCAGCGACTTCCTTTCGGAGATTCCTGTCTACTCTTTTCTGACTAGTTTTTCGCCCTAGGTTTTTCTTTTTCTTCCACATGCTTACAAGATGTCTATTTACAACTTCCTCATCGCCAGCGTTGAGGAAGTTGTGCGAATCTCTTCGGTAGCGTGCTGAAGCGACTGGATCACCCCTTTACTCCAATCGTTAATATCATTCATGGGGTCTTGTTCCGACCTGATATTTCTAAAGGTCACCCAATCTGTAGTTTTAACTTTTCTCTTATTGATCACCAGCGGGCCATTGGCAACAATAATCTCTAAAATTCTATGATCACTACCTAGGTCTTCGCCGGTATTGCACCACGTGGCGGGGGTGGCACTGCTGACCAGGTTAAGATCTGGCGTCGTGTCTTGAGATACGCTATTTCCTTTCCACGTTGGCTGCATTGGGTCTATTTTAAGTATGAGCTCATGTTGTTGAATTTCGTTCCACAAATTTCTGTCCTTAACCTGGGTGAATTTTAACCCCATGCCGTATGATGCGCATTAAAGTCGCCCAAAATCAATAGTAGACCGTTTGCTGAAATAACCTTTGTTTTCGTGAAAAGATCACCAAAGTTGATTTTGCGCTGCCTGGGGGAACTATACACATTCAGGATAAAAAGACTCTTGTCTTTGTGCTTGCGAGGCACGAGTTCGACTAAAACATGATCGATCTGCGAGTTCCCCGTCTCGTGCTGCAATGTCGTAATGTTTCTCTTTACGAAGGTCGTAACTGGGGTATCATTACCCGACCCAGCAAAAGATTTGTAACCTGCTAATTTTGCATTTTTCTCACACTCCTGGATCGCAAAAAACTCCGGTCGATCGGCGTTGGTAAGAAAAGATTGTAAAACCGCACGTTTGCGCGAGAAACTCCTACAGTTCCACTGCCAAATCGTATTACTGTAAGGGTGCAGAGCCATCATTGTTTAGCTTGAGCGCTTGGCGTAGCCATTCTATATGTCGGTCCCTGCTAGCAAATTCAGCCTTAATTTGCTCAATAGTGCTGCCTACTTGTTTCATCTCTTCTAGTACAGCTTGTAGCATACCTTGTAATGACTTTTTTTTCACCTCAAGCGCTTCAATTCTCGCTCCGTGATTTTCTTCAATTTCGGTTTCTTTAGCCCTCTTCTTATTTAAAGGCGGTTGGTTTGCTACCTGGGGTGTTTCCAGCACCTTTCCTGGTTTACTGGTTAAATAACCTTTAATCTCATCAAGCTGTTTTCCTAATTCCGCATTTTGCTCCTGTAATATCCTGTTTTGCTCTTTAAGAGCATTAATCATCTCTGTATTAGCATCCTCGGAGACCTTAGTTACCCAACCCACCTGTGGTCCTGTGGATTTTGACTTCTCCTGGGCACAATCACCACCATCATGGGATGCCTTGTGAGAAACTCCCGCTTTCTCCAGCGGTGGCGATCGGGGGAAGGATTCCGAGCGCCCTCTCGATCTACTTCGGTGCTTGGATTTGCGCCTCGAACAATCTTGAACCCTGTCTGTCCTGCTGTGCCGCTGCGTGCCCTCTTCGGCCTTGCGTCGTTCTTCTTGCTCCCGCGCTTCTTCAAGCTTCATTTCTCACTGTCGCTTCTTCACTATATAAGGTGTCCGAAAAAGTTCTTTGCACCTTTTGTCTCCAGCCACGTCCTCCTTGCCACACATACGGCGCCTCGGCGTACATTCATGGTCCTTGGGTGGGGAGGCCACCCCACAACCTCTGCATTTTTCGTGCGGGCTGTCACATACGTCTGATCGATGTCCCAGCTCACCACACTTGTAACACACTTCATATCTCTTCTTGTAGAGAAAACATTTCATCGGCGTCCCAAAGCAGATCATCCATCTCGGCACGTAGTCGTCAACAAAGGTGATGATTACCGAAGTGGAGTTGCCCATCCTTCGCACACCAAGAATAGGACGATTCTCTTCGTGTGAGAAAGCCAGTTCCAATTCTCTCTCACAGAGTCTGATATCAAGTCCACGTACCACTCCTATACCACAGCTTTCAGACGCAGCCATGTATGTCTTCACCTCGTACTCCTTGCCGTCGAGCTTTATGACTTTCAGGTTCAACATTTTCTTGGCATCATCCTCCCTGGGCGTGCTGTATATCAATGTTCCTTTCTTCTCGTTGACAACAATCCTGTCCCCCTCCCGACCTTTCTGCCATGGAATGCCTGCTGCCATCGTTATTGCTCCACCAATCACAGGTGCCGAGTGTCTGGTGAGCGTCAGTCCTTCTTTGGGCCTGATAATAACCTTGTGATCCGCGTTCGGAAGACGCGGTAGATGCGACGCTACTGACCGCTCTGCGAGCTTTTTTCCCGCCGCTTTAAATGAGGGTCTCCCGCTTACACCATGCTTGTCGCCATTGAAGCCGGCCGGCATCGTCCTGCCTTCTTTTCCGCATGCACTGCTGGTAGACGCCGCCCTGGTGGCGCCATCGCGTTCCCGTTGTTGACTCTCCTGGAGCTCCGCCACACGTTTCGACACTTTCATCACCCAGTCCAAGCTTTCCAATTCTTCTTGATCGGCATCTCTACCATTAACAGTCACTTCCATCGTCATAGTGCCTCCGCAGACGCCCGACGAGCCGACGCCTGGCAACAACAGGAGATACCAATAAAATTTACGAGAAAAATCTCAGGCTCACGCTTCGGAACGTCTACGCGTGGCGCAGGGCACACACCTACACTTATTGGAAAGCTGGGTAAAATAAAATAACAGTTAAAAAATCACAATAAAAAGTCCCATACGGATCAGGCCAGCTGTTGGTACACGTAGGGGAGTTGACGGGGTACCGCTGAAAATCTCACCAGCTCAGTAGACGACAAGGGTGCCCGCTGGATTTCGTGCCGACCGGTTGTGCCCTCGCAATCTCCTGACGCCGACCCTAGACGACAGCGTAGCTCTGGCCGACTGGACTCGCCCTACGCCATCTGACGCCGACTAGAGCTCTCGCTAGTGGGGCCCCGTCCTGAGATTCCTGCGACCGTCACCATCTTTCCTATCTTCTCCTTACTTCCGTCGTTCGCTGCCCCAGCGCCTCGCTCTCTCATTCCTCTCTTTATATCACCTTACCTTTTAATCCTATTCTTTTAATCACTCCTTTACCCCTACCCCTCGTGAGCTACTGCTGAGGTGTCCTCCCCCTGAAAGACAGTTACGGGGCTCACTTTTCTCTTCTTTTCATTTAAAATCACTTCACCGCCCCCCACGCTCGTCGCCTACGCGAGCCTCGCGACACCGACGACCACACTTCTTGCTGGTTGCTTGCCAACTACCGATTTCAAAGCAGTGAAAACTCTTTCGGGACTTGGGCTAGTTGGCATGGCATAACGATGCACCCGTCCCGTCGGGACGTCCCATCCCCTCTCGAGGTCATTTTTTTTCATCGAAAACATGTGTGCCCCCTTCGGTACAGGTGTAGGGAAGACGCGGCGGCGCCGATGCTGCGTCGTTAGTCGCCGGATGTCGCCTTCCCAACACAAAAGCGCCCTTCCTTGGACGATGGGGCGCGCAGGCGAAACGAAAATTGCAGTCGTTTGTAACACTTACTCAGAAAACAGGTGGACAATTAGACAATGGCAGCCCTAGAGGAGCGTTGGACACATCAGGATTTCAGTTTTGTTTTTTTCACCTACAAGCTGTTATATTCACTCACACAGTCAGACACGAACTAAACGAAGTGATATCAGTTGATCGTGCGTGAGAGTCAAATGAGACAACACAGAACGTGCGAGCGACTACTGGGCAAACCATTGTGTGTCACAAATCACAAGCTTGTCTCTTGTATTACGGATAAACCAAGAGCCTATAATTTGATGGCACCACGTGAATCTTCGTACTGGCGTCAATAAATGCACCGTGAATACTGAGAACACCAGATGACATAACGCGTTATTATTTTTTTCATTTTGAGAGGTTGTTTAAATGACCTTTATAAAAAAGGGGGAGGGGGGATGCTTGCGACGGCTTTATGAAGTGGTTCAGTAGGAGCACCCGCGGAGTTGAGCGGTGTGGTTTAACTCCATGCGTTTGTTGCCATCACCGAAAGAGAAAAACGCTAAACCGTTGAGGTCGCGAACAGCGTGTGGTCCTTTGTCATGCAGAGCTCGTTTGTCTTCATTCTTCTTGCATCCTTCTTTCTTCGTTTTGAACAGGAAGCAAAGGAAGGAACCGCGACAAATGCGTATTCTGGAATTTGCTGCTCTTAGCTCGGTGTCTACAAGGCGCTGACAGAAGACGTTGAGAATTAAATTTTGTCGCCACTCGCTTCTTTACTTCATCTTTAGCGTTGCTACAAAAACTGTTTTCTCTTCTCTCGTTCTTCTGGAAGATAAAGCAAGAAAGATAAAAAAACGTGGATGATATCTAGGTTACTTTAAACGCACAGTTCTTGGAGAAAAAGAACTATAAGCAAATATTCCTGCCCCGGTTCCTCCTTAAGCAGATTCTGTTCTTACGTGCAAGGAACTTGTTTTTCAAGCAAACTAAGAAACAGTACCATAAAATCTGTGACAGAAATTCCAGCCTCACAAGCTGCCTAGATTACGGAGCATCAGGTCTCGCTTCCACGATGTGCCTTCTCAGTTCCGTGCAATGCGGTAAGAGGCATGATACAGCCTTGGGAATGAACTCTTCGCACAGTTCCTTAGTTTTTTCGGTTGCGTACAGGGTTTTATATACTGCCGATAGTTATAGCGCGAGAACACAACGACAACGCAGAGACAAGAGGGACACGAGGGACTCTTGTTTCTTTGTCCTTGTCTCTGTGCTGTCGTTTTGTTCTCGCGCTATAACTATCGTCATACCATACAAACTAGCCCTAGCTGCCACACTTCTAATTTATATACTGCGTTTACCAGGTTTGTTGTTTTTAGAATGTTACGTTAATCTGGTGCAATTAATAAGCCATTACATTTTTTTTTATTTTTCAGCTTGCACTACCGCTTGTCTTGAGAACAAAAACAGGCGCGTCCTTGGTCGTATCCCATTCCTGTAGCACAGCACAATACTAGGGGCCCCTGTGCAGCCAAGGTCTCATTTCACGTTGCAGCTCATATGTGCTAGTAGAATTTTTTTTTCGCCTAAGCAGCTTTCTCCAAGATCGAAAGGAAACGCGTTTGTTCTCTATTATATTGTTCTTGTCATCGTCTTCGGATTAGTTTCAACGTGCGTCTCAATTTTCATTTTACCTTGACCTAATAACACGCCAGCACGACCCGGGCGATCAGAAGTATGCGTTCCGGCCTGCATTGAACCAGGCGGTGCGGAAAATTTGCAGAAAATATTTTAATGCAATGGTGCCCTCGGAAGCGTGTACATGACGTGTATGTGGGCGATTCTGTTTTTCTTTTCTGTTGAGCTTCTTTATTTTTGTTGACAACGACACTACTTACCGCTATGTTAGTTTGTGGCTATATTACGCTAGCTTCAACGTGGTCCACGTGTTCACCCTTATTTCTTTCTTTCTTTTATTTGTTCTTTCTTTCTTTCTTTCATTCATTCTTTCTTTTTTTTCTTTCTTTCTCTCCCTCTCCCTCTGATGGCTTCGCGCGCTATACTAATGAGTGCGAGAGGTTGCTGTATTGGCTATGTATGTGCACGTTAAACAATGCCAGAAAATCGAAATTTTCGAAGGCCTCCACTAAGCCGTCTCTCATAATTTTTCTAAAGTGGTATAACATTACGGTTTTGGAGGTCGTTTTTTTTTTCTGCCATCAAGTTGTATTTAGTGTACCGCCAGCAAAGCGTCCACGTTAACAACTCTCGTTAATGCTTTAAATTATTACTACGTGTCGTTCCCCAGAAAAGCACTCTTGGCCCGCTGCTTCTCAATTTATAAGCTAACGACCTTGTTATTAGAGACCTAATTTCATCTTTTGTGACTAATGCAGATCACACAAGCTTATTTTTGTTTCACCGCAGTTTCTCTCTGCTTGCAGAAAAACAAAACGAATGAGGTGCTCAATATAATTAATAGGCGGAGTCAAATTAACTCCCTAACTACAAACGTTTCAAACACAAAAGCAGTTGTTTATCGCCTCAGAAATAAGCCAATTAATCCATGTATTACTCGGCACCTTGGTATTTTAGTTATAAATCTCGTACCTGTGATAAAAGCCTTGGTTGTTCGTTTTGAAGAACATATGCAATTGAACTCGGACGTCGACGTACCTTGCCCGCTCCAAAATTTCCCGAATAGTGGCTATTCAATGTCCATGATATTGATTTTATTCAAATCATTTTTATCTACCATAGGGCACAACCACTTACACATCGAATTGTCCAAAATCCACGACCTGCAGAAAAGTAATACCGTAGCGCGTAAAATTGAGACAAAGGACAAGAGAAGGGGCAAAAGGGGAGCGCTTAAAAAGCACAATATCCCCCCCCCCAAAAAAAAAAAATCCGCACTGCCGCAAAGATTGCTTCACTACCAGATAGCTTGTTTCCAACCTAACCACGGTGTCCAGGAATCCATTGAAATGTAATCAAGTGATCACTTCTGTGTGTAAGCTAGAATGCTTGGATAATGCCAAAAGCTAATTCAAATGGCCTCTTCTTGAGCAAGAATTGATTACTCGACGCATTGATTTCGCATCAGATAGGCTCGACCCTTTACGTGGTGCTTGGCCGTCCACAAAATGTATAGCTTCCCGAATAACAACAAGTTCTACGGCTGTAAAATATGACCTGTGTTCTCATTCGTACTTCCGGGAAATACCGAGTTGAGGGATCACAAATGCCGCAGCTGAGGTGGACGATGTTACGATCCATACGTAAATGGAGATAATCTGTGGTGGCGAAGAAACGAAACATGATAATTTTGCCCAAAAGTGAGCCCAGGCCGTAACGTCTCCACATTTTTGTAAATATGGCGTAATACAATGTCAACACAACACACCCCAAATCGACGATAACGTGTGTGCAAGATCAGAATCGTCTGTCGCATCAAAATGGCTGCTGCAGCACAAATGTTTGCAGCCTCTAATGCGCGTATCACAATTCAAAGAAAGCGCAGGTGTCTCAGCCGCATTTTTTTTCTTTGGTTGTCCCGAATAACTACCGGGAATCTCATCTCTTCTCCGGCGAATCACTATCGTTCACCCGACTTCGCAGCCACATTGTGTAAGTCCCTGTCCGGAAGGAAAGCGACGCCATGTATCACTGATGTCCACCTGTCCTGCTGCTCAGGATATCTGTCACCACGTTCACGCGTTTCGCCTGCCTTTCCCGTTCGCGTTGCCACCGCCAGAGCGAACAAAACAACGCCGAGAAAATGGGGAGCGTTAAACAGAAGCTCGCGCCGAGGTATACCGGAAACCAGAGAAACCAAAAGGCTGGAATGGAGCAGAGTCGCCTTTCTGGAAGATATGCAGCGTGTCTTCTCTCGCAAAACAAACCCTAGCTCTCGAATAAAGACAGAAATAAAGAAAGAAGAAAAGAAAGAAAGAAAGAAAGAAAGAAAGAAAG